>VDFB02280353.1:0-64092 GCA_007258455.2 Sequoia sempervirens | reverse complement strand
GAGATAGAGAAGACCATCTGAGAGTTATTGGACATGGGATTCATCAAGACTAGTTCTAGCCCCTTCGCTTCTTCCATGGTGTTGGTGAAGAAGGATGGCACTATGCACATGTGCATTGACTACCGTGCACTCAATAAGAAAACAATTAAGAACAGGTATCTGATTATGCGCATCGATGAGTTATTAGATGAACTCCATGGGGCAGTGTATTTTTTGAAGGTTGATCTTCGATCAAGATACCATCAGATCAGTGTTCGTGAGGAGGATATCCATAAGACAACATTCAGATGCCACTACGGACACTATGAGTTTTTAGTGATGCCATTCGGTCTCACTAACAAATCTGCTACATTTCAGTCATGCATAATCATGTGTTCAATAAGCAGCTATGTATGTACTTGTATTCTTCGATGACATTCTGATATACAGCAGAACCTAGAAGGAGCACATGAGGCATTTGGATGAGATTCTTGGTATTATGGAGGCTCAGTCTCTGTTTGCCAAAATGTCCAAATGTGAATTTGGACTTATAGAGATATTATACTTGGGACATGTGATCTGTGTAGATGGAGTGAAGGTTCACCAGGATAAGATACAGGCAATGCTAGATTGGCAACCACCTAGGAATGTTTCAGAGTTGCGTGGTTTCCTAGGATTATGTGCATATTATAGGAGATTTGTTAAGGGGTATTCACAGTTAGCAACTCCTTTGACAGATCTTACACGGAAGGGGGCTTTTATATGGACAGATGAGGCACAGAGGGTATTTGACAGGCTCAAGCAGGCAATGAGCACATGTCCAGTTTTAACTCTTCCAGATTTCTCTCAGCCCTTTGTTCTCGAGTGTGATGCATCAGGAGGGGGCGTAGGAGCGGTACTTATGCAAAACTGCTATCCCATAGCATATGAGAGCAAGAAATTAAGGGATAATGAGAGATTATACTCCACCTACGATAAGGAGATACTCGCCATTATGCATGGCTTGGCAAAGTTTCGGCAATATTTGGTGGGTGGGAAGTTTGTGGTGAGAACTGACCACAATAGTCTAAAATACTTCTTGGAACAGAAAGAACTTAATGAGCGCCAACAGAAGTGGGTTAGCAAGATTCAAGCATATGATTTTGACATCGAGTTTGTCAAGGGAAAGAAAAATGTAGTTGCTGATGCACTTTCCAGGAGACCTTCAGTTGCTGCCCTTTGTTCCATGAGAGATTTCAGCTGATTGCAAGTCTCAACTTTTGGTTGAGTATTCCAAAAATCAGTTCGCATGTGAGATTTTGGATGGATGGGTCCAAGATGACAAGTACACTGTGATTGATGATGTGATACACTACAAGGACAAAATCTATTTAGTTCTTGGATCGAAGCTTAAGGAAACAATTTTATGTGCCATCCATGATACACCACCAGCAGGACATCCAAGGTACTGCAAGACATACAAACAGGTGTGTGAGAGATTCTCATGGAAGGGTCTCAAGGATGATGTCCTACGCTATGTTTCTTGAGTGTGTGACTTGTCAGCAAAACAAGTCAGAGCATACTTTCCCAGCTGGGCTTCTGTAGCCATTGCCTATTCTAGAGCAAAAGTGGGAAGGTATATCAATGGATTTTAGCACTGGTCTTTGGAGAGTTCAAGGTAAGGACTGTATATATGTGGTTGTTGATAGATTGACGAAGTATGCACACTTCTTTTCTATCGCAGCTGATTTCACTGCTTCACAGGTGGCCGAGTTATACTTCTGTGAGGTATTTCATCTCCATGGACTCCCCAAGACCATTGCCAGTGATCGGGATAGTAGATTTATGAGTATATTTTGGCAGGAGCTATTCTGACTTACGGGTACAAAGTTGACCCCCAGCACCAGTTACCACCCTCAGACTGATGGGCAGACAGAGATCGTCAACAAGTGGGTGGAGGGATATTTGCGTAATTATGTTTCGAGTCAGCAAAGAGCATGGGTGCGTTGGTTATATTTGATCGAGTATTGTTATAATACTACGCATCATATGTCTATTGGCATGACTCCCTTTCGAGCTTTATACAACTATGGTGCTTTATCATTTGTGGATTTGGCGCTAGGTGATAGCAGAGCGCCTAGAGCTCGAGAGTGGCTTCAAGATAGTCAGGATATCCTTAAGGCACTTAAGGATAACATTCAGCAGGCACAGAATCAGCCGAAGCTTTATAATGATCAGCACAAGATTGAGAGGACCTTTGAGTTTGGTGATATGGTTTTTTGCATCTACAGCCCTACAGGCAGAGTACACTCAAGAGAAGTGGGGTTGAAAAGCTCAAGCCTAGATTTTATGGACCATATAGAGTTTTTTGGAGGATTGGGGAGGTTTCTTACGAGCTTGAGTTACCCTCAGAGAGCAAGATAAATAATGTTTTTCATGTGTCTTGTTTGAAGAAGGCTTTGGGGCAGCATGTTACTTCATCACCAGATTTGCCTCCCTTGGATGAGGAGGGCCAGTTGATACTGATTCCTGCAGAGATTCTTGATATGAGGGAGAGGAGATTAAGGAACAGAGTTATCAGAGAATATTTGGTGTGATGGAAGGACTTGCCATTGGAGGATGCCACGTGGGAAGGAGAGATAATACTTCAGCATCTAGCTTTGCAGTTGCTTGGAGGAAAGGAATCCCGAGAAGGGAGGACTATAATGTCCCTTCCTTACGCATTTCTGATCTGAGCAGAGGTTGACCTATTACTTGGGTTCCCGTAGGTCAATAGTATGGATAGGGGGCCCATTTCGGGGTTGTGGAACCTCTTCGGGAGCTTTCCAAGCCTTCAGTTTGAGGTTCTGAGGTTGAATTCAAGGTTATTTGGGAAATATTTAAGTTGTCTCTAATGGAATAGTGAAGGGGTGAATAGTAACTGAAAATTAGAAGGTTGAATAGTGAAAAGTTCACCCCCTTGTGCCATGAAGCCTAGAGACATAACTTGAGGCTTTTAAAAACAACTTCAATGATCAAAAAGGAAGCCTCTTTGAAAACCCACGCCTAGTTTAAGGAGATAAAGCAATTTCCTTAAAAAAGACTTAAAAAGTATTCATAATGCTAAGTCAAAAGGAACCCTAAAAGGGGGCACTTTGGGGAATAGTGAAAAGTGTATAAAATGAGTTTGAGGCTGCCATTTCACACATCATAAGTTATAATTTTCAAAGCAGCTTGCAGGTTGGAGCTCAAGGAGCATTTCTACATGCAGATTTGACCTTCCAGGAACCAAAACTCTTGGGAGAAGGGAGTGTTGGACGTAGCCCAGCATTCTAGGAGGTATAAACAGCATATTAAGGGTTTCTTTTCAGTTTGGCAGCAAGTTTTGAGGAAGAATATTGCAGATCAGTCCATTTTGTGGGCAGGAATTTACATCAAATTGCAGATCAATCCTTTTAGAGGGCATTTCGACCATCTTACAGCAGCTGCATTGTCAGTTGCACCTTTGTTTGGCATTCGGGCTTCAAACCCCAAGTGCTAAGTGAAGTTTTTGAAGATTTGGTGATGAGAATTTACCTACAGCAGTGGCAAGACTCCTTTCACACCTGGAAACGAACTAGGTAGTCATTCTTAGAGCTGGGAGAGTTCGAAATTACTGTCACAGGGTTATATCAGACCTGAGATTTTATTTGCAGCCTTGTAAAAAGCCATTTCCTGGTCTATGGATGAATGGGTGTGTTGCAGTTAGTCCATATCTATGTAATTTCAGTCTTTTAATTAATAGAATCATTGTATGCTTGGTTATTTTCCTTTATCAGCATTGTACATGTCATGCAATTCGCATAAAACTCCAAAAAACACAAAAAATTCAGAAAAAACACAAAGAAAACAAAACCTATTCTATACGCTGGTCAGACTTCAAGAAAACCAAAAATCAGAACATTCAGATCAGATTGAGGAAGGAATCTTTCAGAATGTCCGTGTAGGTGTTCGTGAAAGCTGAAGAAATTTGGAAGAGTGGTATTTGCTGGGTGCTGAAACTTTATCAGGTTGTTGGCAAGTTTAACTTCTGCTGCAAATAGAAGGTTAGGACTTGTAATCCATCATCTATGTATGCTGCTGTTTACCAACAAATATTTTAATTCAGGCATTATTATTCAGCTGTTGCAAATTATATGTGGTTCTTCATCTGATATGAAATATTGAATAAGATTAAGTTTCTTCTATATGTTCTGAAATGTTTTAACTATCAACCAAAACACTTCGAGAACAAGGAAAACTGAAACAATCAATTCCATGCATGCAAACTGTTAAACCTATTATCCTTGGGTTGAGGTGCATTTGGGTTTTTATAAAAAAATCAGTGAGAAAATTACAGTGCACAATTTTTATTTTTATTTTAATTCAGGCAGTTCTATTATAATAAATTTGATCACAGGACTGCAGACATGCCAGATATAAAAACAGAATATGAGAATAAGATAAAGACATTTGTAGAATGGTATGATCTCAAATGGTAAAAGCATGAACTTCCAAAATGAAGCCCCAAGTTAAAATCTCCAGCAGATATGTATTGAAATTGAGTACCACATCCAACACGCATGGTGTGGCATACACAGCATCTCCCCAAAGGCAAGGCCAAGTGCAAATCCCAAAGGCATTTAACAGAAGAGGTACCCCTCAGTCCTAGCATCTATGCTGAAGATTACCATTCAACAGGAGTTTATCCGGAAAAAAAAAAATGCAAGACACAATTTGAATGAATGTAAAGAGTAAGACTTCTACATCCATATAAGTACATAATACTAATTCACCTTTTCATACTTCAATTTTCTCTCATCATACGCTTTGCATTAGTGTTTTCATACAGAACAAGAGACCTTTGGAATACATTAAGAGACATTATATCAAACCTTTAGTAAGTGAGAAACTTAATGTGTTGAGTATTTCCAATAAACTACAATTGATCAATTTTGGTCATTCATGAACATTAATGCAAAACCTGTCCATCTTGCTACTCAATGTCTCACACGTTATATGCACTAACAACGACATTATTAAATAAAAAACTGTTGAATCTGTTTTTCACAGTAAAAAGACTCAAAAGGTAGTGATACATCTCTGTTTGTGTGGATTTTTCACATCTGTTAGTTGCTTATGATGAATAACTATACCTTCAACTTTGCTAACTTCAGTGGTTCAAATATCCTTGTAGATAAAACATAAATATTGCAAATTTCCTGCAATGCTCTTTGAAAAACAGCATGATTTTTTGACAAGAAAATAGCATTGTGTTTGAGCCATAGTTACCAAACTCACTAGGTACCTGGCAAGTCCCAGGTCAAGCAGGCCTAAATAAGGCATACACACCTGTTTCAGAGACTAGATGAGAATAGAGAAGTACAAAGAAATCTATGCCAATTTTTTCAAAAATTCATGATTTTTGTAAAAAATTCTATCATTGTGTTTTTCTAAAAGTGCTAATTCCACGTCTGAGTCAAAAATCAGCTTGCCAAGTATATGTTGAGTCCAAGTCCAGCAACTACTGTTTCAGCTATGCAGGGACACACTTGCTTATTGTATATCAACTGTGCTCCCTTGTTGAACCTGTTAGTTTAGTTGCATGTTTCGACTTCATTTACAACACTTAAACCAAAAAAAATGGCAGTTTATAAGGCTATAAATTGAAATGAAATTCAATAAACAATAAAGACAACTGTGATTCCACAATTAAAATTCTTTCTATTAAAATTATTTATCTTCTCAACACAAACTTATTTAACTCAAATTCTCAACATGATCCATACATATAGTGTATATGCGGCTGCAGAAATTGTTCATTCAGTTAAAATAAAGATGTAATTGATTTAAGAAGGTAAATGAATGACAAAAATCCATATTAAATATAATATCACCTGTCCATCTCGTGCAGTGATCTCTGTATCTATAGCATCACGAGTTGTTCCACTAACAGGACTTACAATCATTCTCTCCTCCCCAACTAAAGCGTTCAAAATGCTGCTTTTACCTACATTAGGTTTCCCCACAATGGCTATAGCAGGAATGCGATCTTCAATCTCATCTGCTTCTTGCAAGGCCTATATTTAATCATTTACAAATACAAAGGAAACTATATTGAGAACTGCATAAAGATAAGTATAAAATGATAATAAATACTAAACAATTTCTATATTGATGTCTACTTAGTCATATACGCATTCAAAGATTCTTCCTTAGTATTAATAAAGAAGAATTGCCAAAATACCTTAACAAGATTAAAATGATTTTATTTATCATCAAATTTCTTCTGATCATAAAATATAACTAAGTAATAGGGTGCAGAAAGAAAGAAAAATATATATAAGCATCCATAAATGACCAAGGTAGGTCGATCAGTCTCAAAAGTACAGAAATTTGAAGTGGCAAGAGTGTTAAAAATAACACCAAAAAGACAAAACAAGTATATAAAATTAAAACAACAAAATATCCTAGCAAGACTGGATAAACCCAAAATGACTAAATCCTAGACAATAGCATAAACAAAGCCACAAAATAGAAATAATCCTTCAAAGGAATTCACCAAAAGAAAGTGTCAAGAGAGCCAAGAGAATGGAACCAATAAATTGCGATGGAAACTGTTGGGACTCAAATCTGCAATTGCCCTTTTTGCTTGAGACCCTTTCCCATTTGTGCCTTGGCCATTCTACCCAAGCTTATAACCAATTTGAGATTTTCAATCATAGGTGGGTTTTTGCCAAATTTCTCAGCACCAATGGATAGAACATAAAAATTAAGTCTTGTGTCCTTTCGAAGTTATGCAATATTTGCTAAAGATCAAAAGTTATGCTCATGCGGCTTTTGCCTCTCCATCCGGTTCAATCCATCCGACCTGGAAATGTGCTCTTCGAATCCATTTCCCCACAAAGGTGCAATTCCATTTATTTTTCCTGCAAATGTCTTAAGTAGTAAAAATTGACTAAGTGTCGACTTTGCGTAAACCCATCATCCATCCGAACTCCTTTTGCCCATTTATCTAGTTCACTTGGAATTTTCCGCTTTGCAAAAAAGGTATGCCCATCTAGATCTTTGCAGGTATTTCCATGTGAACTAAATACCATGTGAACTAGCTCATTCCACATGCCAATCATTCTTCTGCATTATCCACTTGCCCGACATCTTCTCGCAACCGCGTTCCCAAATTGGCTAAGTAAAGGTTTTACGGGCCAATGTACCTCATCTTCCTACACCTGACTAGGTAACATCATCTTCCACTCTACAAGTATTTTCATGTGAACTTCTCATTTCATGTACACTTGTCTAATTCACTTCATTTTCTTCGTATCCTTCCTTTCGTGGGCTTTCATCTACCATTTGAACTTCTATTTTCAAGTTTCTTCTCCCAATTCAGATGACCTATTCTACAAGCCTAATCCACTCTATTTTCCCACATTCGTACCTAGATGATGTCATGCCAACATCATCCTACTATGCTTATGTCATCATGACATCACCATATCCATAGCTTCCCAATCCATATCAATCCTCTTTGCTTATATCATGTTGACGTCACTTGCAGGAATTCCTATCCCATCTAAATGTGTTGGACTTGGCAGATGCATTTGGTTTTTCCAATCATTCCACTTCAAGGCTGATTGTCCGCAACGACCCGATGGAGCCTTTTGACCCACAAGAGGCTCTTGAAGACCAATGCACTATATAAATGATTTGTGGCTGATTCGATGTGAATCGGATGTATGTCTCCAAAGATGCAGATGCACTTGGACTTGAACGTCTTGCATGAGCCCGATAGGAGGATAAATGTATTGTCCCTTGCTAAATCTGCTCTAATTTTTTTGTTTTCAGTGCTTGGGAATTTCGTCAAAAAATTAGCTTGCCAAGTGCTTTTAGTTGATAAATTATTCTTGTCTGATTTTCCAGTTTTAAAATGATGAAGAAATGCACAAAAGACTTAACTGACATTTGCCAAGGACTTCCAATGCAATTAGAATGCAAATGCAAATGTATTCTGATTTTTCCAATCTACAAAATGACTGAAAATACATGTAGAGACTCAGCTACAGCAATGAGGCATTTTAACTAACAGTTATCATACTAGCTCCAACTGATTACAACCTTCATTATATTGCAACTTTAAGATTGATTACAACATTGCCAATGAATTTACAATGACAAGCCAACTCCAATGCTCATATGTTCAATATACTGCAAGCTTCTGCTATAATGAATTGCAAGCTAAATACAATGCTAATGTATGCAACTACCAAGACAATGATCTATTAAGATGATGAACTTTCAACTATTATGCAAGTGAAATAAGGAACCTGGGTGACGCCTATGCTGCTGTGAGGGCAGCGACTGTCTGAACTTGATCCCACGTTTTGCTCCTCCAAACGTTGCCTTATGCATCGGCCATTCCACACAAATCCGTCTCCTTTTTGGTGGGAATCGATATCAATACATATCGAGCACATCAATAAGCTGGTCTCACTTCTTATGTTGTCAACTACTGAAGAAGCGTCCCAACAAGTAGCTCCCGACTATTCCCGAGTAATGAAGAGGACGTCTTAATTTCGTCTTTTCCTCCTCCAACAAATATTACGACTTCAAGTATGGCAGCGGTCAACTTTGAAAACATGTCCTCTAGGCAGTCCCGATTTTGATATTGTTAACTACATCGATTTCCTTCTATAGTGGCGATTATTTCTTTTTTCTTTTTTTTTGTCTCTAGTGGCGCTAGATAATCACCCTTACTAAAATACTCCTATGGTGGCTTGGATGAGTGCAACTAATAATACCAAGCAATCTCCTAACGGCTCTGGTCTTATGTGGTGTGCTTAAAAATTCAAAGCAGCTCCCGACTTAGTATGATGGCTGGGAAAATACTTTGTGTTATGGCTACAAAGAAGCTCATTGTCTTTTCTACAAAAGTATATTTTGTCTTTTTTTACAAATTGTCTTATTTGTATTCCTAACACCTTTGAAAGCTCGACCTTCCCAATATCGAATTCAATCAAGTATTAAACTGTTGCATTCAAGAAGCCAACAAAAATCACCAAAATCAATTTCTTATGGAAACAAGAAATCATCCCTTACTAAAGGATTCGTTCTGTCATAACTGAAGATGCTTCCTTAGAATTCCTTCACGAACTCGATTTGTCCTTTGACAGTAAATGATCACAAAACTCTATAAATATTTTCTCCAATCTAACTCTCCAAAATTTGGCCAAAGGCCATTAAATTTTGGCAATAATTGAACTGGCAGAAAGTAAGCTTTCCCCTCAGAAGAAACGATTGCAACAATACAACAACTGCTGCAAACCCTGTGTAAATTCCTCAAATGAATGTAATAATAAATCAGCTACTGCACTCAATCAGCTTGCAAGTGCAATAATACCTCAATTGCTGCACTAGATAAATCCTTGCAATAATACAACAGCTATTGCAATGATTCAAAAAACCCTTGTTTAACCTGCAATAAAGCACAAGTAGAAACCCTCGATGGATTTCTCAACAACTCCAGCTAGGGTTGAAGTTACACAATTACCAGTACCTTAGAGTCTTCAAACCCTTAGGCAATGCAAAACATTCAAGCTTTCGCTTCTTACCAATCTGGTAATGAGATATGAAATCCAAATCAAGCATGCCCAAATGCTAAGCCAACAGCTCCTTATAAAGATTTCTCCAAGACCTCCAAGAAGCTTCTAGAAATAATATTATTTCATTCCTTAAGTGACTTTATGATTTAATATTTATTTTAAGTCACTTTATTAAACTAATTAAATATAAAGCCATCTTTTAATTTCACTTTATTGAAATAACTTTTATAAATAATTAATTTAATACTTACTCCCTTATTTCTCCTGTTTAGCCTTCGGGAATAAACAAAGGCTAAACACTCATCAAGGTGGCTATTGAAAAGGGGACATGACAATAAATCCCGCAAATGTCATATCAAGCCCGATTTCACATATAAAGGACCTTGTGGAGATTTGCTACTGAACCAAATCATATCCATATGAATAAGGAAGTTCTGCTTTCATCCGAATGACCCTCAAAGTCTCGCATTGTATTATTTTTCAGTTGCAAATGAGTTTTTGAAGCTTGATTGATCTAGGGGCTATGTTTTTGGTCTACAATTGCTTTTTAGAGGATTTTATAGGAAGATAAATGTGTTGTTGGTACTTTTCTACCAAGATGGCATTTAGGATGTGAAGTTGTAGTATTTTAGCATTTCAGATGTTCACTTGCAATTTTCAAATACAACCACCACCATTATTGTTCGTCGCACCTTTGTTTCATCTACCTGCATTGATGGTGCTACTCCCTCAACAACCAAAAGTTATTGCAAGGACCAAACATCGATCTAATGTGTCCGTTTTGGGGGGAATCTACCTCAAATGTCAATTTGATGTTGCTACAGTAATCCATTTTAGGGTTTCCTTTGTTGCTTGGTCTTGTTATCATTTTTGCTATCATTTTCATGATGGGACAATACAAGAGAGTAGAGGAATAACCAAAAGAAACAAAAAGTTGCATAAAATCAAAGAATAGTTACAAGTTGTAATGTCCCCTTCTCATCAATGATCAGCTTATTAGTTCATCAGCCTATTCCAGAAGCCCGTAGGCTAGATTGTGATGAAATCAGGGTTTCCTTGCTTGGAGGTTTGTGGCTTTTTCTTGGTGTTTACTATTTTTAGTAAATACTAAATTTTTGGCAATGGTTCAGTTGTCAATCCTTCAGTTCATCTTTTTTGGAGCAATGCTTGGGTTTGATTATTGGCTTTTTTTAAAAGCATTATTTTGGTGAGAGTTGGAAATAAAGGCATTAATGTTCTATTTTTCAGTTGACCCCATGGCCTAGTAGAATAACTTATGTTGTTTTAAAAAGGTGGGTCATGAAGGGGTACGCCCTCATGAGGAGTTCAAATATTTTTTAAAGTTGTTTATTGCCTTGAAAGTGGGATGCCACCTTGAGAAGAATTATGAAATTTTGGAAATTTGAATAGTCTCTATGACTTTTGGCGTACCTTGGTGGGCATTGAAAAGTCTTCTCTTTCTCCTTAAAAATGAAGTTTTGCTCCAGCTTTTGGCATGCATGAACTTATGCTATTGTTATGTTGTCGGAATGACATTGTGTTTTCAGCTTCGAGGAAAGCTTACCTCCTAGCCTCTTGTCCAATTTCGTGTTTGAAAGATAACACCTAGTTGGCTGTTTGCTGCTTCTCAAATCAGACTAGCAAATTGAGCTTCACAGTTGCATTTTTGAGCTTTTTCCAGATTTCAAGTTGCTGGTGTCTACACAGCTGAAGTTCGATTTTATTTCCAGCACTTTGTATGAATTTAATTCTGTTATGGGCATTCAATAATCTTGTTCCTAAGGTTGGGGCGACCCTTCCTAGCAATTTTCAGATTTTTATTTGAAGTCTATGATTTATTCTTGCCAAATCACCCTTCTTAAGGGTTGTACCATCTTGAGAGCATTGGGAATTGTGCCATCAAATTAATGATTTATTTTTTAGGCTGTTTCTTCATCTTGTCATGGGCGCCTATCCTCCAAAGGTTCACTGCACTTGATTTCACTCAATTCGGAGGTAAATTGATTAAGTTATGAGCATTTCATTGATTCCCAAGTTGCTGGTTTACAGTTTCAGTTTGCTGGTTTTAATTATCAGACCTCATAAGAATCAGATTTTGGTTTCATTTTCAGTATATGAGAGCTTTGTAAATTGAGAGAATCATTCTTCACATATTGGCTTTGTTCTATCATTGTAATACTGGTAAATTGCAGATTATTTTGATTGTAAGGTTGTGCATTAGTAGTACTAATCCAACCATTTGTTATTGCTGCATTTACTTGTAATTTCTAAAGCAAACATTAATTACCCCTGGATGGTTTACCACTAGTGTGGAGAATAAGCTTTGTATCTCTCATTGTACCCACTGAAAAGTGGAGAATTCTCACTCCAGAGTGGATGCCCACCGCAGTGGATGAATTAGATAGTTTGAATCTTCATGGCTAGTTATCCGCCTAAGTTTACTTTCAGTTTGTAATAAGTACTCCGCCATATGTTAGCACCTCGCCTTTCAAAGGATCTTGTGTGCACATTCTTGGCATTGAGTTAATTATACTTCCAGTTGAATTCTTATTACAATTGTTGAGTTATTCGATCCTAGGGATCCTCTGACCATATGCCCGCCCCTCTTACTTAAGTGGTTTTAGGGCACATTCTTGGTTAGAGTTGCTTTGATAGAGTTTTGGTTTTGGCGCTAACGCTAATCAAGTTGGCCAAGTGTTGGTTGTTGTGTAAAAATTTTGGCAAAAATTGGTTAGCATATTTCACAAGTGGACATTGGTTTTGATAGGGTATTGTAGGAATGTTGTAATATCATTAACAATTTTATGTCTCCATTGTCGTGTATGTAAACTCAGAGAATTTATCAAATCTGACATGTTTTCTTCAGCACATTTGCTACTGAGAATGTAATCAGTATTAGAGGAATTTGACAGAATTCTAAGTTTGTTGTATGAGTTGCAATAACTCTTTTATGTCATTGCATATGAGTTTCAGTAATTTAGTAATCAGTAGTAGAGGAATTTGATAGAATTCTAAGTTTGTTGTACGAGTTGCAATAACTCTTTTATGCCATTGCATATGAGTTTGGGTAATTTAGTGATGGATAACTAAGTAGATAACTCTATGGATGATATTCGTTGATGCTTTAGGTAAGTAGATCACTTTTAATTTGTCTTTCCCCTAGCGTTTCCTCCTTGCTGATTGTGATTATGTTGCCCAGGAGTAAGCAGCAGTCTCATGTATGTGTTCCAGTCATCCAAATATAAACAAAATTCATAAAACCATTTCTTTTCAGTTCTATTTAGTGAGTTCATGATGTCATTGTTTGCAGGGAACAGAAAGAACCACTATCTGTGAATCATGAAACTTACCCACCTTGTACTTGTTTCCAAGGTGTAATATGAGTTATATAGAGGTTAGAGTTAGCCAGTTTGTTTAGTCCAGTGACATTTTTAGGGGCTAAGCAAGCTAATTGAGTTTGGCTATCAATTGATTTGTTGTTGGTTATCCTAAGTGATTTCAGTACCTATTCAGGTATACCCTTGGGAATACCCTCCTGATTTTAAGTTGAGCTCAAAGTGCAGAAGATATAACCCACTCTTGTTGAGTTAGCTTAAGCTTCTGTGATTCTGTTGATGAATTGTTTTACCGACAGGATTACAACCCTAGCCCTATGAGTAAAATTTGTTGTAGGAAACAAAGTAGTGATTTTGAGACCTAACAGAATGTTTCCTAGAGAGTACAATTATATTCATAGAAGGATGATTTGGACTAAGATTCCACAAGTAAGAGATCTTAAAAGGATGTGTGATGCTTGTCTATCACATATATACCAAGTATATAGGTATATATTAAAATATTAAATTATTAAATAGGATATATAACCAATAAAGTGAGTGTCAAGGATAGAGGTGATAGTATATCTTAGAATGATGAGATACACATAATAGGTCATTGTCTCTATGAGGTGATACATCACACATATTAATTGCAACCCTTGATAACTAATTGTGCTTGTTATGCCATTTCCTGCATCAAAAATGCTTAAACCTTGAAACAAAGGTAGAGTACAATAGATGATAAGATTTTGATAAAATCTCCATATTTGAGAATTCATGTCCATATGTTTCAACTTGTCTATAAACAAAGGGAATTAAATGCACAGTGAAAAATAAGATCTCATTTATTATTGCTCAAATCTAATGCATAAAAAGGCCAACCTCCAATGTTAGTATAGCAATACTACAGCCATTAGTGTGTCATGCCCCCCGCAAATATAGATCATAATCGCTGAGCGCCCAAGACAAAGTAACACTTAAAACAAGCATTCATTATGAAGCGATCAAGCAAGAAGGATACAATTATGAAGGACTCAATCAAGAAGATGATTAATTTGTTTTAGCCCAAAGCAAAGTAACTATGGTGAATAGTGGAAGGAAGCGGCAATACCATACAGATAACATTAATAAATATTAAATTATTAATTATTCTTAACCAAGCGTTAACCAAAAGCCATGTCCCTTAAGCAAGCGGACTACCTAAAAGGACATGTCTCTCCCACTCCACCACGATATAAAAGAAGGTCCATTCCAAACAGAAAGGCATCACGAATTAAGGAAGAACAAGGAAGATATCAGCAAGGAAGCACTCAGATTAACACCATTCATTATTACCAGTTCGTCTACCCAATCAGGTGTATCTCTGTCATCTCCATTATAACCTGTATGCATTGATCTATTGCCAGATACTCTGTTATTTGCTGCTTTACTTGTATATTGATCTGATTTCTATATGAATCATATATTATTCTTTCATGCATGGATCTGGTTTTGTATATCGATCTGATTTCTATATGCATCATATATTATTCTTTCATGCATGGATCTGGTTTTGTATATCAATCTGATTCCTATATTCATCATTATTTATTGCTTCATGCATAGGTCTGATTCTGCATAATCATACTAATTACTATTTCATAGATGTATATAGAGATCTGATTCTGTGAAACCGGTTAGTGGCTAGCTTGCAAACATATATAAATTGAATTGGCATAAATAAAAAACATTAGATGAATAGTCACTATTAGTAATGATTTACCTATATATGCATATTAAATGAATAAGAAATTTTAAGAATAAATCTGAGTGTATTAATCTGTCTGAAAACCTACCTTGTGGGTGTGACGAGCAGAGTTTGAAATATTTGATTGTATTTACAAGAAGCGAAAGCTTCATTAAATAGATTACAAGGAGGAATGTTTCCGTAATTAACAATTACAGAATGGAAACATCTCGATGAACAAAAATAGAAAGAAATCTAAAAGCGGGTAATTTACAGATACGTAACATATTGAGCATTAAATAAATACCAAGTATTATTTTAAAACCCTCCCTTAATGCTCAATCTATCAACTACACCAAGATGCCCCCTGAATTTTACAAACTTATCTGGGCTTAGAGACTTGGTGAGAATATCTGTTGTCTAATCCTTTGTTGGAACATACAGCAACTGAACTGATCCGTCTTCAACAAGCTTCCGAATGAAGTAACAATGAGTTTTCCACATGCTTGGTTCTTTCATGGAAGACTAAACTTTTGGCAAGTTTGAGAACTTCATGATTATCACAAAACAAGGGAGTTGGACCTGCTTGAGACATTTGCATATCCGCAAGCATCCAGCGAAGCCAAACTGCCTCACAAGCTGCCTTAACTACTCCTCTATACTCTGCTTCTGTCGAGGAAAGAACCACTGCCTTCTGCTTTTTACTAGTCCAACTGACTACATCAAATCCCAAACTAAAAACATACCCAGATGTTGATTTTTTGTCATCAACCGAACCTGGCCAATTTGAGTTTGTGTAACCAATGAGTCTAAGATCGTGACTCCTAGTGTAAAGAAGTTCATAATCAGAAGTGCCCTTCACATAACGCAGCACACACTTTACTGCTACCCAATGATCAGCGTTCGTGGCTGTCATGAAGCGTGAAATGTAGCTCACTGCAAAACTGAGGTCCGGTCTAGTGGCAGTGAGATAGATGAGGCTGCCCACTAGTTGCCTAAACAAGGATTCATCCACTACAAGTGAATCTGATTTAGTTGGCAACTTCAGCCCTTTTTCCATAGGCATGGAGACAGGTTTGCAATCCAGCATTCAGAACTTATCGAATAGACTTCAAGCATATTTGGACTGAGAGATGAAGATACTACTCTCTATCTGCCAAACCTCAACACCTAAACAATAATGCAAAAATCCTAAATCTGTCGTGTCAAATGAGTTGCAAAAATCCTGTTTAATCTCATCGATCAAATGTGTTGAGCTGCCAGAAATGATCAGGCCATCAACATAGACAACAAGAATAAGAATATCACTACCAATGTGTTTGACATACAAATTAGAATCAGATGGACTCCTTTGAAAGCGATGATCTGTGAGGTACTTATCGATCTTGATGTACCAAGCTCGAGGAGCCTGTTTTAGACCATAGAGTGCTTTCACCAGTCTGCAAACCTGGTGTTCTTTACCGGAAACCTTGAACCCTGGAGGCTACGTCATGTAGACTTCTTCCTTCAACTCACCATTGAGGAAAGCACTCTTGATGTCCATTTGATGGACTTTCCAACCAAACTAGGCTGCTAAGGCAAGGACGAACCGAATGCTACTCATCTTGGCTATAGGAGCAAATGTCTTCTCGTAGTCAATGCCTTCCTCTGAGAACCCCCTAGCAAGGAGACGAGCTTTGTACTTCTCAAGAGTTTCGTTAGCTTTGTACTTAACCTTATACAACCATTTGCAGCTAATGGGCTTCTTCCCTGGAGGAAGATCAAAAGGACCCAAGTGTTATTCTTCTGAAGACTACGATATTCAGCCTCCATAGCCTGTTCCCACTCAAGAATTCCTTTAGCTTCTGAATATGTCTGAGGCTCATAAACACAGTGAATGTTGGCCATGAGAGCAAAATTAACTGTATGTTGTTGTTTGCTCTTGTTTCTAGACAATCTACCCTCAATGAGCTCATCATCATGAAGATCACCAATGGTCTTAGCCCACCATTTAGGCCGGACAGTAGAAGTGCCAACATCAGATACAACAGGAGGAGCTGGAACTGATAGTGGATCTAGAACAGGTTCAACAGGTGGAAGATCAACATCATCCGGAGAAAAATCAGGTTGAGCATCATCAAAAACAAAATCTACGTCATCCCTCCCATCAGGTCGACCTAACGGAAGACGGAAACCCAAATCAAAAGCCTTCAAATGTTGATCCTCAAAATTCTGCACAGACAAGGAAAGGTGAAAGGGTCCTTGTTCTTCATCAAAAACAACATCCCGACGGAAGATGAGACGATCAGTGTCTACATCAATTAACTGGTAAGCCGTTGTCACTCTATCCTATGAACATAAGCTTTTGACTCTTGGAATCCAACTTGGAGCGCTTGGCATCTAGAATCCATACATATGCTAAAGAGCCAAAGATTTTTAGATGACTGGTCCGAGGTTTGCAACCAGTCCAAGCTTCCTTAGGAGTCTTCCCCTTAACAGCCTGTGTAGGAGAACGATTAAGGAGATAGATAGTAGTGTAGACTACTTCTACCCAATATTTCTTAGGAACACTCATGTGTTGTAACATGGAGCGAGCCATCTCAGTGATTGTGCGGTTGCGCCGCTCTACAACACCATTTTGCTGAGGAGTGTAAGGTGTGGTTAATTGGCGTTTGATGCCGCGTATATCACAAAAGTTGGAGAAATCAGTAGAACAAAATTCCCCCCCATTATCTAACCTAAGAGTGACTATGGAACAGCCAGACTCTTTTTCTACTAAGGCCTTAAACTTCTAAAACACAATAAACACATTTGATTTTTGTCTAAGAAAGTACACCCATATTTTACGACTGAAATCATCAACAAAAAGCAAGAAATACCTACAACCAGTAACAGAAGGTGTATTCATTGGCCCACATACATTAGCATGAACCAACTGTAGTACCTTAGAGGCTCGCCATGAGTCACCATCCGGGAATGGTGTCCTGTGATGCTTCCCAGCTCGACAAGCTCCACAAACTCCATGATACTGAGTCGGGATCTCAAGTAAACCAGCTACAAGTCCCTCCCGAGATAGCTAAGAGAGATAGTGCACATTTAAGTGCCCATAACGCTAATGCCAAAGACTAGTGATGGAAGAATTTCTGGTTGCCATGGCTAACTCTGGAGAATCACCTGTATCCACAAGTCTATATAGACCATGCTCCTCAATGCCAACAGCCACAGTGGTGCGAGTCTCCTGATCAACAATTGACCATTTATGTGCACTGAATACCACATCCAACTAAGGAGAGTGTTGCATAATCTAACTAATAGAGAGAAGGTTCAGTTCCATGCCAGGAACGTAGTATACATTGAGGAATATGAGATTCCTCCCACCAAACTCAATCTGAACATTCACCTTGCCGACAACGGTATACTCTTCACCTCCTCCAAAAATAACTGAGTCACTAAAATGAGAGAAGTTGGTGAACTAATCACGTCGATGGGTGAAGTGTCGCAAAGCACCTAAATCAATGTACCAGGTAGAGGACTTCACATGATCTACACGTCTTTTAGCCATAAAGGCATAAAAGGTAGACTCCTGCTCAGTGTGCTCGACAACATTTGCTTTCTGCTGAGACCCTCCTTGCTTCTTCCGTTCAGAAGCCAAACGCTAACGACAATCCTTCTTCATATGACCATATTTGTGGTAGTAATTACACTGAATGTTCTTCTTCTTGGAGCTGCCCTGAGGTTGACCTAAGCCTTTCTGCTGCAGAGGCTGACCTTTCCCTTTATTCTTAGCCTGAGACTTGGCTGCAAAAGCTTGCTCTGTAGAGGACGAAGAAGCACTACTACCAAACTGTTGTCTCCAACGATCCTGCTGCAAAAGTTTGGTACAAAGCTCTGGAAACTTTAAATCAACATTAGTCGATGTAATGTTGAGAGTTTCAACAAAGTGCTCATAAGACTTCGGTCGACTTTTCAAAGTGATGAGTACCATGTCTTCTTCCTCCATCTTCTGACCAATCACCTCCAACTGATCACGGATGTCCTGAATCTTTCTCAAATGCTCCTGTAAGGACATTCTCTCATCCATCATGATGGAGAACAACTGGTTCTTCAGAAAGAACACACGGCTCTTGTCGTAGGTCTCATGCAAGGTTTTCAAATGCTCCCAAATCTCAACAGCTGATTTGTCAGATGGAACCTATGGAAGTTGATCATCAATGACAGATAGCTTAATGAGCATCATCGCTTCACGATTTTGCTCATCAAACATTTCCTGGTCTTTACCCGCCTTTGTGGGATGAGTAGCAGTGTGTAGAACAATCTGATCAAGACACTATTGTGACCTTTTCACACATTGCCCCATTGCAGATGGGGACCCCCAATAGTCTGCTAGTTTTTAGGGTTTTGTCTCCGTGCAACGGTTTCATGAGGTCACTTCTTTCAGGGTTTCAAGTCAATCTTTTGGAAGTCATTCGAGCCAAGTCAATAATCCATGCTTGAATCAGTGCATAAACATCATGGAAGTGCTCAGAAGGTCCAGGGGACGAGGATCGCCTGTGCTTTGGGCCAATTCTGACACTTCCTATTTTTTAGGGAATCTGCTTTTTTGCTTTTTCGTTTTTTCATTTTTGGCATTTTTGGACCAAACGGGGTTCCCTATTTTTTAGGGATTTTGCTTTTTCTATTTTTAAAAAGTCAACCCTGGTCAACAAGTCAACTTTCCATCTTTAGATCCAAAAATCAACCAAAAATTCAAAAAATCATTGAAAAATCAAATGAAAAATCAGGAAAAGCATGGAAAAATCAGTCAAAAATCTGAGAAAAATCAACCCAAAAGCATGTCAAAATCTGGAAAATCAGTTAAAGATCAATCAAAATCATAAGAAAAATCACCAAGAAATCAACCAAAGGGCATGAAATTCATGATAAAATTTTGCCTAAGTCTGGAAAATTCGCCATCAAGAAAGAATGATCAGCCATCAACAAGGTCGGCCCTTAAAATGAGGGACATGGCAGAAGAAGTATAAAGTCCGCCCTTGCCTTAGTCAGAAAAATGGCATAGAAGTTGGCCCTACATTTAAGGGACTAGGCAAAGATTCTTGCAAGTCCGCCCAAGCCTTGAGGAAGAATTGGGAAGACAAGTATGAGGTCGGCCCTTAAAATAAGGGACTTGGCAAAGACTCTTCAAACTCCGCCCAACTTTCGCAAGACATGTCTAAAGTCCGCCCAGCCTTGGCAAGACATGTCTAAAGTCCGCCCCACCTTGGCAAAGACCTTGGGAAGTCCGCCTAGGCATGAGAAAGAAAAAAATTGAAATTTTTGCTAAGTGTTTATTTTAATACTCTAGAGGGAGAAATGCGAATTTTGGCTAAGTGTGAAAGGAAAATGCTTGAGAAAGTCCGCCATGCCTTGATGGAAGATGGAAAGGACTTGGGAAAGTCCACCTAGGCCATGGCAAAGAAAGTGTGAAGTTCGCCTAGCATGAGAAGAGAAGAAAGATTAAAAATTCCCCTAAGTATGAGGGCCTAGAGAAAAAATTGATGAAGTTGGCCAAGTATACAAAGAAAAATGCACATGGCAAAGAGGCAAGAAAGTCCGCCCTTGGCTAGAAGTGATAAAATTTTATTAAGTATCATGGAATTTTGCCTAAGGGAGATATCCAAACACAGACTTTGCCTAGAGAAATTCGTCCAAACAAGAGAAAAATTTGATTTTGGCATGAGAAAATGTGCCCGGCACAATTTGAAGTCCGCCATGGCAGAAGAAAATGGGGATCTGGCGTAACATTTATTGACGACATGGCTAGAATTTTAACTTGGCTAGACGAAAATTGGAATAAATTTGGAAAATAAACTTTTAGCCAAAGAAAAAGGAGAGAAAATCAAAATAGCCATGGGTCCAAAATGAACGGGTTGGAAATAAATTAAAATATTTTAATATTTTAATAATTTATTTCCAAATACTCAGAAATTTAAAATGCCTTGGACAAAATAAAATTCGCCAGAGATGTATTGGAAGGAAATAAATTGCATCGGACAAAGATAAAATCCCTGGGCAAAATTAAATTCGCCATGAATTAAAACTTGGAAAATCGAATTTAATTGGACATTTATTGTTTTTTTCAAAAATTTCGAAAAATCAAAGATAAACATCTAAGCAAAAATCGAATTTTGGAAATCAAAGAGATTTGCCTGGATAAACTCGCCATGGAGTCTTTTAAAAAAAAAATGGAAACTTGCCTGTTTGAAGAAGAGAAAACAAATCGAGATTGAGAGAGAAGAAGGCAGTATTAAACAAATCGTTCTTCGAAGATTATAATGAGTTTGAAGTAACTCATTTTTGGCTTTATTACGTACCGGTGAGAGCTTAATCTCTCAGGAATTGTAATGACGAGACCAATTCTTCTCAGAGGGCAAGATCGATGCCCAGAGGAATAGAATAATTCACGCTATTGAAGTGAAGAAGTTCTCATCAGAAAGTTTTAACTGAGCAAGACAAAGTGATTCTAATAATTTTGATTTTGGTTAAATTCTCAAAGCTTAAATCTGATCTGCAGCCAAAAGCTCTTTCCTGAGGTTTGAAGTTCAAATGGATAAATTTGCCATTCTCCTTCTATCTTTTCCAGCTTGGCTAAGTTCTGGCTCAAATATCAATTAAATTCATTTTACTTTCAGCTTGCTTTTTCGCAAAAGTTTAATTATTTAATAAGCTGAAAGTAAAATATTCGAACACAAGACGAAAATAAATTATTTCAAAAAGTCTCTATATTAATGTTAATATTTTTGACTGTAGGTTGATGACCACGGTGGGCGAATCATCGAAGAAGGTGCCAATGAAGTTCGCCAGCAAAGGCACACAACGAGAGTCGAAAATAAATTCAAAGTGGAAAAATGTTGCAGACACCGATCTAGGACATGTTGACTTCATAGAGTTCAAGAAAAGAGTATATGGACATGATGGACTTCCTACACCAATTGCCAGACGAATGGTGAGGAATGGAATTTTTCAGGTAGTTGGATTCCCGCCTGCGATGGACCGTGTTGAACTAATGGTAGAATGTGCTGCTCAGAAAAGACAAATCATTCCACCTGACGGAAGAATCCTGGCTCACCTTGGCGAGGTGGCAATTCAAGAAACATTTGGCATCCCAGCACATTCCCGTACTGTATACAAAACCAAGGAGGAGACCAAGGGATTGTATGACAGCCAGTCAGAGTTATGCGCCACAAATGTTAATAAGGCATGGTTGGAGAAGCCTAGAACATCAATAAAGAAGATGCCGAAGAGGCCACGCCAGATAGATTTTAAAGAAGATTATGGGGATGATGCTGAACAGAATAGCTAGCAACCCAGAAGGTGCATATTTTGAAAATTGGATGTATTACTTCATAGATGAAATCACTTCCGGCGTGAAAATGTTTAACTGGTCCCGAATGATAAGTGACAATCTTCACGAGCAGCTGACTAATTTGGAAAAGACTATAAGTCTTTTCACATGAGCTCGTACATTGTCTATTTATTGGCCAAGTCATATAAATACAAGGACTGATTTGCAAAGGCAAACTTGGCAACGGAGAAAATGAACTCAGGCCTTATGATTGCTACCCGCAACTCCAGCTAAGGGAGAAATCTCATTTCAGGTGGGTGCACGATGCTTTCTTAATGTACATCACAAGAACACTTCAACGAGAAACGCATCAAAGGCTGAGTCACAAGGCAAAGAGTTTGATCAGCAAGTATGGATCCTGGTTTATCTAGTTTCCTAAATTTACATATGTCAGGATCCAGGGATTCACTAGAAATCCCTACAAGTTGCCTATCTATCCAACAAATCGGATGATCTTGCTTGAAGTCCTGAGGCAACTGGAAGAATATCAAAGCATCTAGAGGCCGAGTAAGAAGGCGGCTGTTACATTCCCATTCTTCATTGGGAATATGTTAGAATACTGTTTGTCAGCACAAGCAGCTGAGAGCGTCAGGCTGGAGATCCAGTGGTACCCATTCACAGCCTATAAGTCCAGGGCCAACTTTGACCCACATCATCATATCCGGACAATGGATGGGAGAAGGTACAAGCACATAGTGGAATTGGAAGACTTTTGGGCGAATGTTGCTGATGAATATGAAGTCAGGAGAAGATTATGGTCTAGAATGCCAGTGGACTTCATGAGGGTGATCGAACTTTGTCGAGTGCATGATCAGTTGCAAGACGATGGAAATTACATCCAGTCGCGCTTCGAGGAGAGCCGACCTCTTCCTTCCATGAAGTGGTCGGAGCCTGAGTACTCAGATTTGGAGACATTGATGAGACCAGTGACTAAGTACTCTCAGTGGTGGGTCGACCATCATGTCCAGGAGTTGAGATAGAAAAGGATAACACTCACGTATGATTTACTAAGCGAGACAGAGTCGTACTCCTCCAATGCTGGCGCATCCCATCAGGATGATTTGGTTGAGATTGGCGAGAAGAGGAAAGAAGTAGCTCCAAGTATAGAGCCTGCTCCAAAACAACAAAGGGTAGAATCATCTCGCTCTGCGGCGTCTTGGAATATTGATGAGCTGGTGGCCATCGCAGATGAATCCTTGGCCGAAATGATGAGACCTTCTGAAGTTCAAGAAGAGAACAATAAGCCTATTCAACTGGATAACGATGAGCCCTCATCAACTACGGGCACAGAAATACTAGCTTCAGATAATGAAGTGGAAGTCCAAAATGATGACTTCGAAGAGGGAATGATTTCCGCCCTCAGAGGAGTCTTGGATATTCCAAATGAAGAGAACGTTTAGGAGGAAGATGGTATCGAGCAGCCTACCATTCCGGATTGGCTAATAGAGAGGATGAAGATTCAGGCACCTGTCGAGGTTCAAGAAGAAGATGATACTGCGGATTTCTTTGCAAGGCTGGAACAGGTTGCAATTAAGAAGCCTACCAAGAAATTTTCCACCATTCAGAGGGATGAGGCTGGTAGCCATTCCATACATATCGCAGTACCGACAGTGGATAAGCCACAAGATGAGATCACTCCCAAAGAGTACGCCATAACCACTATAGATGTTGGCCCAACAACAAAAGGCCAAGAAGTGGAAGAACTGGACAATTCCTTCTCAACTGTCAAGATGAGATTGGAAAAGGATGTGGCGAAAAAGAAGGAATACAAAAGGGAGGTCGAGCGCCTGAAGGAGTACATACGGCATCTGACCCAGCCACTCAATCAAGGTGATGCAGTAGCTCCTCCTCTTCTTAATCCCTTGCAGGAAATAGCCAAGGATGTGGAGCAAGGGATGGTCACAACCAAGGAGGCCCAGGAATGGATGGTAAGCGAGAGCACGGAAGCCACCTCGTTCATGGAGAAATTGGCGCTTGCCTACGGACAAACTTCTTCTTTTCTTTCTAGATTGGTTGATATGGCAGAAAATTGGGACAACCTTCCAGACATTCAGGAGAGGCTCATTCCATGCCTCAAGGTACTAAAGGGCGTTCCAGGGGAAGAGTTGGTCGAAGGAAAGGTGATTGCTGCAGGAGCAGCTTATGATTTTCACCATTGGTTTTGGGCAGTGATTATACGGAGAGAAATTCTGGAGAAGGCAAAGGCGGATGGGCTCAGAGTTGAAGAGCAAGTTAAAGAAATCCGGAAGAAAATCTATATGACAGCTGCAGATATGTTCGACCGAGAGATTGTCCGGGAAAACGATATGCAACTGGAGAAGATGAAGCGTAAGGTTCAAGAGGTTTTCTTCTCTGCTACTGAACCAATTATGAGACAGGATTTCGCAAAAGTGGCGAATCTCTTGGCCATCCGGAATGATTTTGTGAGGCAAGAGGCGGATTGGGAGAGAACGTTCGCCAAATGTGTCGAGGATTTAGATGGACTTGAATTCAGGATTAGCATGCTGCCCCCAGTCACAATAGAGGAAGTTGTCACGGTCGTGTCCAGATTCATCGAGCACAATGCTGCCCAAGAAGATAGGGACGCCTCTCCTTGAAGATAGCTCCAACTGCCACTTCACTGCTTTTCACTGCTTGTTTACTGATTGATAACTGATGTTATTTTGGGCAACCCTAATTAGGGTTGGGTTGTATTGATCTTGGCCGTCGATATTGTTTTAATCTCGGCCCTTCATTTCATTTTGAAAACTCTATTTAAATTGGTAATCTCTCACTTTCATTAGTGTGGAGATAGTGTATGAAATTGTTGCATTGAGACTATTTCCGATAATAAAAGCTCTTATGCATGATTTGCTTTGAATAACTTTTATTATCAAGTAGTAAGCTGTGATGAGCCCTGCTGGCTCTCAACTCAAACCCCAATATTTTCTTAAGTCTTAATGAGTTATTTTAGTTTTTTAGAGAAAAGTTCATAGACAGAAGAGAAGGGGCGCAGCATATAAAAGCTCATAAATTGTAAAACAGAGCTATTTTCTACATAATGGAAATGTAGAAGGCGTTATTTTATTGAAACAATTAGATCACAAGTAATAAACATACCAGGAAGTTTCCAAATTATTTATTTAAAGCAATAAGCCAACTCGCCAGCCAAGAATGGAGGAAACAGGCATATGCGGACGCCTAGCCTCCAGAAGTAACTTCTCCCGCTCAGAAACAACATACAAATGATTGAAAATCCTAGCCGCCAAGAATGTATCACATTAAGGGCCAAGAAGAAGGTGTTTTTGCTTCAAGCTCACACGCCAAACCTCATGAAGGCACAAAATCCAATGCAAATGGTACGGCCAAATGAAGAAGCTGAGGAATCAAAGTTGGTGCTACTGATCTGCTGAAGATGGCGCCTCTGGATGAAGTAACCCTCTTCCTTATTGCCAACAACTGAATTCTGAATAATAGAACCCTGATTGAAGCATGTAGAACCTCTGAATGAAGCTCTCAACTGCACTGATTCGACTGATCTCTCACAATCTCAAAAGTGCTCAACATAGAAGAGGAATCGTTCTCCAATGGAAAAATTGTTCAAACCCTGATCACAGGAGAATGCACAGGAAGAAACACAATGGCAAAGTCGAAATATTCAAATGGTGAGTTTCTCATTGCCAAAAATGCCTTATATGCAAAAGGCACGAATTCCAAGAAAGATACGCCACTTTTGATATTTAAATCTTTTAAATTATAATTTAAGTCACATTCAATAGTTTTGACTTAAATAAAGTGGTCGCCCTTTTTGAGTTAAGTGATTAAAATATTAAATCACTTTAGAGAATATTTAAGTGATTTAAAATGTATAAAGTCAATTTGACTTTATAATAAAATATTAAGTTATTAACTTAAATCACTTCAAAATCCATAACTCACTCAAAACACCAAATATTCATGTTCCTTCAGAAGCTGTCGACTCCTGAACTGCTAACCCCTGCTGTGAACCAATCACTGGGCTCTGAAACGAGAACGATCAAACTCTCCAGAAAGTACCACTGACCCTCTAACCAATCCAACTAGCCCACAAGGGTCCAATAAAGGGCTAACACAATGTTCCCGAGAACTGACTAGAGCGGGGACATCACATAAGCAAGGTTGCATAGCTTCTTCTACCATAGATTAGAGTTAGAATTAAGTTAAGTAGAATTTGCTTTGAATAATGGTTAAGTGAATGAGAGATTGATTGTATAGATTCAATGGTGAAATATTGCTCATACTTTCTTCGAATGGATGATTTGCATTCGATGCGTAAAGTTAGCCTGAGCTTGTAATTGTGGAAGCTTAACTTCGGTCTCATTCGAGGCTTGAAAACAAAAATCACACCCCTTGAAGATTGCACCCACTCTGCGTAGTTGTCCCAGGGAGGCGAAACAAAGCGTGGTTATCCCTTTCACCGAATCTTTACTGTCTCTTAAATTCCTAGGCGTAGAATAGATCCTCTAAACCCTTATCCTTTTGCTATTTTTTTGAGATCCACATTGAAAATCCCCATTGAAGAAGCTTTAATGATAAATCCGCCTGAGTCCCAAACTTGTGAAGAATTCTTTAACGTAAGTCCCTTTGTGTATTACCAGCAAATCACAACGCCCATTGAGCTTATCCACACGTCAAGACCTGACAAAAGAAACCTTGGAATCGCCATATGATCTTCTCGCAATCTTAGCATACGCGGTGGTTTTTCAAGAGAGGATAGAGTGTCTTTGGACATTTTATTCTGTGTGTTCGGTGGATGATAAAACGTACACCAACAGACACGGATATTCGAAAATAGTCATGATTCGCTGCTTCTAGGTATTATAGTTTCTTCCATTGAATCGTTGACTACTTTCCAACATAATGTTGATCAAAGATGCCACCTTTTATGCTTTCCAAAGCACGAAAAAACGAGATACACAGAAGAGGCTCAAAAAACTGAATGCACGAAACTCAAGACACGAATTCCAATGTACTAAAAGTTGTGGCAGTTTCAGGAACAAATTTTGAGGCAAACCCGTTTGCACAAATCCCAATGCACGGATTACGAGGCACTGAGGAAATTTTAATGATAACCCAAAAATCTTCACAAAAAACATAGAAAGAATCTATTATCAAAAAAAAAGTTCGGCTTAAAAAACAAAGGATTTTTCAAAACCCTAGCCAATTTTTTACTTCAAAAAAAAAGGAGAATAAAAGGTGCCCAGAAAACATAATAAGTCAAAGAAATTTTTCTACAGAAAATTGTGCACAAACTCTAGAAATTCGTGCAGAAGAAGAGACAAAGACTAGCCACGAATTTGGAGACTAAGACGCCACAAAAAAGCTCTAAAAATGTCGCATTTTGAACAGGTCGCGCGCATGAGATTTTATGTTTCCAGAAAACACATCAAGAGAGGTTCTGGAAAGATCACGATCAGAGAGATCGCCAGGAAAAAACGCCCAGACCCTAAAAAAATCGCGCAACAAAACCTCCAAAAGAGATTGTAATGAGCCAACCAAATTGTTTTTCAATTTTTTCAATGAACAATCTAGTACAACAAGCACCCGTTAAGGTTAGCTCAATCCAAAACCAACTGCTGGAAAGTAACTCTACGCCAAGAATGCACACTCAATCCCAGGATGGAAAAGGTGTTGTCATATGGCGCCAAGGATCGTCAATAACAACTGAAAGATTACAATGCTGGAAAGTAACCCAACACCAAGAATGTGCACTCAAGACTCGAGGTGGGTAAGGTGCTATCATATGGAGATGGGGATCATTAGTGCTGAAATGAAATACAATGCTGAAATGAAAGCTCAACCACTTATTCAGTGGGAGTGAAAAAGTAACTAAAAAGAAAGAAGGCTCAACCATTTATTCAGCGGGAGCTATTACAATGAAATAACAATTGTTTATTCCCCTTCTTGATGGTAAACCATCCAAGAGCTTAAGTGTGTTGGTTCATTCTCCTTTGGCGGTAAACCATCCAAATATTGTTAATGTTTGTTGCTTAAAGAAAACTAAGTAATTGCAGAATTAAAATGACTGAAATAGTACTACTATTTGCAGCCTTACAATGTAACAATCTGCAAATTACAAAGTATTATAATTGTCAAATCAATGCAACAACTGTAAGATTGTTTCTCCAACATCAAAGACTCGACAACACTGAAAATGCAACCCAAAATTTGAAATTCTACAAGTCTGATATGAAAAACTAGCTAACTGAAATGCAGACCAGCAACAATGCACAACACTAAAATGCTCACAACTGACACAATACTTCATCAAATGACCTAAAACTGAATGCAAATAATCCCTAGAAAGATGGCACCCAAAATAAAACTGAGAATCTACAACAAACTGAAGCTATTTATTTTTCTAAAGATTTCTAAGACCTCCCAACCAAAATACAACCTGGTAAAGGGGCTACCTGCAAGATAAAATCAATGACTCCACAGAAAATTCCAAAAACTTGCACAAAGGGTCGCCCAAGATGGTAAAAGAGATGTAGCAAATACCCAAAACCCAATAAAAATCGTACAATGAGATATGAATGAAAATCTATTTCAGCAAGACCCTAACAAGCAAATGCAAAATTGACAAATCTCTAAAATCTTCAACCTTGATGCTTTGTCTACTAGTCTGGATGAGAAGCAGTCTTTGAAAACTCAGCTAAGTGCTATCTTTCAAGCACGAAACCAAGAGAAAGAACTAGGAGGTATGCATTCCTCGAAGCAAGCTCTGAAAGCATTTCAGCAACATAACAGTATGATAAGCAACAATAGATGAAAATGAGAGAGCAAGACCCTCCTTAAATAGACTTCAGGGGACATTTCTAGCACCTTCTAGAAAGTGCGCCCAAGTTAATTGAATTTCAAATCCACTTTTTCCACTTGCATTTGCATTTTATTTAATCTTCATTTATCTCCTTACTTGGGCGTCCAAACATGAGGAGATATAACTTTTATTTAATTTGCAAATAAAACATAAGCTTTGGAGTCCCACTTTATCAAGTGCTAAATACATTATAAAATGTATTTATCTCCTCCAGGCTAGGCGTCCAAATGAAATATATTAAAATATGACTTGATTTCCTCTTCAAATAATTCGTCCTCCAAGCCTTAGCCAAAATCTCGCCAAAATATTAAAATATAAATAATCATCAAGTATTAAGTGAAATACCATATAAAATTAAAATCACTTATCTCTCCACTAAGGCGTTCACCCAGGCTTATAAATATTTCACTTAATTTAAATATTTTAATTTTCATCGAGAAATCAACACAAGTTCGTGACTCTACCAAAATAGCTTGACCAATCGACTAAACTGCTAAGTCAGCTGCTAAAAATAGCGTCACTCAAGACACGGTTTTACTTGTACCAATTATTACATCGCTAAAAATAGGTTGTTCCAAACTCATTTTATAATAAACCAACAACCGCTCGTGATCTTATTAAAAATCAGAAGTCCGAAAATTCTTCCATTTAGTTAGAACAACACCACGCAGAAAAGCTCTCTCAAAACCCATATCCAAAATCAAACCTGTAGAACTCCAACAATATACTCAAATCACGAAGGAAATGATCTAAAATGTAAGTCATTGTCTTGTCATGCATGCTACCACATTTTGAAGCTCTCCAAAAACCCATAAAGCTCCACTAGACATGCATCAGAAAATCTCGCATGCAAGCCTTCAAAACCTCCTCCGAAAGTGGAAACCCTAATTTCAGCTTCTAACTGGCCTACGGGCTTCTGGAAATAGGCTATCAGACACGGATGAGCGTATGGCTAAAATGGGGACATTACAAAGATCGCGATTTTTTTACACCAAAAAAATCCTGTGTAGAAAATATATCGATGTAATGGTCACGTGGAAAGAAGAGAGACAACCAATGCAAGCAGAAGAGACACGATTTTTGGAAGTTGTGTGCAGAAAGGAAGAAGAAAACCATGAATCTTCTACCTCAAAACAAATTTCAAATCCTCAGAAGAAAAAAAATCCGACGAATTTCAGAGAAAGGCAAATTTTAGAAGCTCAAAAAAAAAATTTAAAATTCTTCCCGCTTAACGTAACCTTCTATGATACCATGTGACAAGCAGAGTTTGAAATATTTGATTGTATATACAAGAAGCAAAAGCTTCATTAAATAGATTACAAGGAGGAATGTTTCCGTAATTAACAATTACAGAATGGAAACATCTCGATCAACAAAAATAGAAAGAAATCTAAAAGCGGGTAATTTACAGATACATTACATATTGAGCATTAAATAAATACCAAGTATTATTTTAATAGTGGGAAGGGCCTAAGGAAGTGGAAAGGGTCTAGAAGATCCCACTCAAGATCTCTGCCCAATCCTATGGTAAGGATGGGCCTGAGGAGTGGTAGGTGTCGAGAGCCGCTCGCAAGCTCTACCGATACCCACAAGTTGGCATGTGTCTTTTGAGGTTGTGACATGGATGGGGAAAGCAAGTACAAGTCGCCAAGGGGGAGAGTTGTGGTATACAACCTCTTAGGCTTGGCATATGACTTTGGGAGGACCCTCCATGTCTCTCCTCCTAGCTATAGTATGTTGCTTTCTTGAATATATATCAATGTGATGTAATTGTCTAATGCTAACAAATAGATATACCATTTTGGGAATGTTGTTCATGTGGTGAATGTAGGTTTCAATCCACGATTACATCATTAAAGAGTTATTCATTTGATAAGAGGAAAAACCCTAACCCTAGTTTGTGGAATTTGAGATCAATAGACGAATTTTAGGGCCAATTAGGACAGGGGACATTACATAGTGCAACTTTTAATCTACAACAAACTACCACAAAAGGCATAATTTGAAGGAAGAAACTGCCACACCATTTTTCCAACCCCTTATATCACAAATAGGAAAATGTTTGATGATGATCATCTACCTAGCAAATGCCAAGAACAGCAAGTGAGCCTTGCACCCAATAGCTTCCACCCCTGGTCCCATTACCACAATTACATTCAATTTGTTTTTTAACAACCCCTTATGCACAAGCCCCTTTAAAACTATAATAATTCACTTTGCTCATCTCCTTTACAAAGTGTATAAATATTACTTTGTCCAACCAACTAAACACAAAAACATCATAATAATCACATTAGGTCCTAATACACAGAAAATCTAGATCCTTCCATACAATATTGACACAAACAACAACAAAGTATATTCATAATTTGACATCCAAATTTCCACAACATATGGCTTCCAAGTAAAAATTTCTTTTTGGATCAGCTTTACACAGCATATATAAACTTTCTTTTCCAAACTTGTCTAAGTTTGGCGATTACCACTAAAAATTGAATTTAACTCCTAGCACAACTCTTGTATATCATAGAAAAACATACTCCTTTATTTATTTCATTATGTCTTATTACAAATTTGTAACTGTTCTAACTTGTCTATTGCCAAACAACACAAAATAGAATAGTGTTATGGTAGAGCCATTCATCAAATTATAAGGGGAAGCTCCCTAAAACCGAACAAAACTTAAAACTGTAAATAGAATTTACAAGTATGCACACTATGCAGAATTTCAATGGAGTTTTGCATTAAATGTAATTATCTAATTGACTACTATTTTTCCCTAGACGCTAGCACCAAATCGTCAATAGTTAATGACCCGCAGTGAGATCTTCAAATTTAAAAGAGGGCAATCTATCAAGAACGATGAGAATGATTTCCTCCTAGGTTAAGTAGAGACTTGTATTTCGCTGTAATAAAAGACTAAAGAAAAAACACAAACAAAAGTTTACTACTGGCTAAATTGGAGACCAGTAGATCTACATCAATCAGAAAGATTTAGATGAATAACACCACATGATTTCAAATTTCACAAAGGAAATAATTCAACTACATTTAACGCTGCAATTTAAATAGACAGTGTTTGGCAATACAAAGTTTCACTTAAACCAATCTACCTTCAATTTTCTTCAAGAAATTATAAGCATACAATCATAGTTACAATCACTTATGCTGAACAATGACTTCTGCGACATAAGTGTGACTTTTGTTAGTGTTTTTGTAGCTGCATGAGGTATTTTCCATAAGAATGAAGCTTCAAGGCAAGTCGGCCTTTCTATTATAAATCAAATACTATATTTTCTAGGTCGGCTCATGAGGAGAGCTCGCCTAGTTTGGTATATAATGGAGATAGAGTCTCCACATTATGCAATCAATTCATTCCATTTCTAAATTCGATTTCCTTCAGGAGTAGATTCGCATTCTAGAAGAAGAGTTGATATTCTTTGTAACTAAGGAAATTCGCACTACTTACAGTGTTGTTTTATGTTGGTGTATTTAATCTTTTATTGGCTCTCAAGTGCAACTCTTGCACTATTGTAGATGATCTATAATTGATTAAATTCTTGCTGGGTTTTTCTCCCTCGAGTAGGAGGGTTTTCCCAGGTTAAAATTTTGTGTTCATTGTTCTATGTTTACTTTTCTGCTTTTTGTTAAATCTAATCTAAAACTAACATGGTATCAGAGCAGGTTTAGGAAAGATTTGATCAGATTTGGCTAAGCAGTGTGTGGAAGTCAATTCCATTGTTTAAGGCAATTACTTAGAAAAAAAAAAAGAAAAAAGAAGAAGATGGTGACAGGAGAAGGAGTCGAGTGCCTCTATTTGGACTTTGATGTCATGGGAATCTGACAGAGACAAAATCCCCTGCCGAATTCCTCCAGGGATTGAGGAGCGATCAGGATCTAAACTGTTGCTAAGTCTAAGACATATAGTTGGATGGTTGACAGTAGTTATTCTACTACAAAGGCAATTAGAGGTGGAATAGGAAATCAAGGGCGTCTCTCCATTCATCCTGAAGTCGAAATTATTTATCTCATTAAGCATCTCATCGATGCAGGAGTATTCGCTATTTTGAGGAGTCGCACGCTGTTGTTCATTGTTGGCCGGAGTATTCGATTTGTATCTTCTAATGTTGGTGTTTGTTGATACCTTGATCATACATCTCCATTGGTGCGGGAATGACCTTCAATACTAGTGCTATGAGCTCATCAAATATTAGAGCAGTCGTGACTATCAATTGCATATATTTGTATTACTGTTGGAACTGGATGGAGGAGAATGTCATCGGTGGTTATTCAAGCATCAAATCAGAGAAACAAAATGCATAATAGCTGAGCATTTGTTTCAGTTGAAATATTTATCCTTGAGAATTGACAACAGTCAAGCTGCCACAGTTACATTTGATATCGTTCGTACATTCCCATGTATGTTGGAGATGCCATGTTCTTCATTCTGGATGGGCTTTGTAATGATTGTAGTTGTTCTTTGTGTTAGTCGGGCCTATAACATTCCATCATGATAGTTAGCGGAAACATCCAAATGGTGGTGACGGGAATGATTCGGGAATTTTAGGAGTTGCTAGATTGGTTACATCTATTTACATCTATGAATGCTAGCGGGGATTTTGCATCACGAATATATGAGTCTAAAACTATCCACGGGAGCATTGGTATATTGCCAAACTTGCACATATTGTTATCTGTGGGCCGATCCATATAGTCACGGGAGAAATCGTGGACTTATAACCGTCGATAATATCTAACTGGTAGCGGTTATTCATGTTGATTGTAATGTCCCCTTTCTGACGGAAACACTTAAACCTGGAATCTTACATTCAAAACATTTCTCAAAGAAACATTAGAAGCGTTAGGGTTCAATAAGTTTCAATGATAGTATCTATTAAGATCAAAGAGGATATAAATATTTCATTCTAGTCAAAGGATTATTCATTTCCTTCACTATGGGTGATTCTTCTATAATATGTTTCATAAGTATATTAGGGTAGATATTAACATCTTTCTAGAACCGATAGATGGAATTCTATTATATCACTTATCTTCATGGTGAATGAGTAGAGTCATTATTACTTATAAGGCTCAATAATTTCTATAAGCATTATTATTGCACAATCACGAAAATATATATATAGTTTGTATAAATATGTATGTGTCGTTATCTCTAATTGACCTCCATTTATAAAATATATAAGTCATAACCTCTATATGAATATGAATATAGATATGTATATGTATTCTATTTAAATATGCGTATATCATTATTTCTAATAAATATTTATATATCATTATTGTAATTATATTATATATATATATATATATATATATAAATGAATATATACCTATGTATTTGTGTAAGTATCTATACTTACTGCTCACTGCCTTAACAGATTTCTGATTCTGTGCAGATCATAGATACCTCAGTGATAATTCCTTTCTTCCATATTCTCTTTCTTTATTTTTCTGATGCTTTCTCTATATTCCTTCCTCTTTCCCAAACTCTTCTTTTATATCTCCCTTCATCTCATAAAATCGTGTTCCTTTGGGAGGGACACGCCTTTTAGGGCTAACCCTGATTCTCTCACCCCAGACGAGCTCCTTCTTTCTTTCCCAGCGATTTAGTTCTTCCTACATTCTATGCTTCTTTTTGGTATGGAATATATTCCTTTCTCCATTCGATGCCCATCTTAAATACTCTTCTTTGGAGAGAAGAGATCGTGCCTTTTTGGAAGGTTGCTGCCTTCCCAATCGCTGCCTCTTAAAGCGATTTCTTCTTAAGTTTAATCGCTGCCTATGCAGCAGTTAATAGCTTTACATAGATGCCTTTTAATATATATCTTTTATTACTATTATTGTCTATCTTTATTATTTGTTATTCAATATGTGTATATATTTGTATGTACATTTTATTGTATTTATATTTATATTTATTCATTATTATGTTTGCAAGATAATAAGATTTATCAATTTATTATTTTATAATGAATAGTATTAATGACTTATATGGTAATTAAGATTTGATAATGATATTTTAGATTATAAATAATGATTATTATTTTATATTAGTTTCATATATATATTTATATATTTGATTTGTTATTATTTTAGTATTTACAATATTATAATGACCTTAAATTACTAATGTTATTTGTTTATATTTTATATTCGGTAATTATAACATTATCTTTGGATAATTATAATTATGATTATATTGCCAACATCCTTATATATGTTTTATTAATTTATTTATTTCTCGATACTTTATATCTTAGTGACACAATTTCGGGGGACATGACAGTCCGCCCTGCCCAAGATTGCTTGTCCTCAAACAATCTCAAACTTGAATTACAGCTAATCTACTAAGAAAATCCTTTTAAGCACAAGTGATTATGAACACACATGGTGTAGCTATGTTGAAACCATGCAAAGGTCATATGCAAGTCATACACACAAACACTCTTGCTAAATATGCATCATTACATCAGACATAGAGAAGATATTTCAAGCATGTAGCAACAATGGGAATACATATAATCACTCATGTTGAATGCATACCATACATGGAGCAAATTCACATACATGAAATAGTCACAAGGTATGCACATAAGATATTGTAAGTCACAATCACAACAGTAATGAAGCCAGTAGCATACAAAGGAAGAGAAACATTTGAAAGGCACATAGTCTATACAACAGACACATAATCACTCGCAAAATATGATACATACAAGTAAGGCATGCTAATTCACTCAAGGAATGCAAATACAGTTGAAAAAGTATACAAGTTGAATCAAAGTATACACTCAAGAAATAGAACATTCATAATAGAAATATTCACATGTTGAAAACATGCTAAAGCACATCAGGCATAAAGCAAGTATGTAAGACATGAGGCGCACTTATTAAGATATGAATCATACATTTGAACATACGAAAGCAGTAAAGCATGAAGTACAAGTATGGATGGAGCATACATCAACATACATTTGAATACATAAAGCATGAAGTATACTCTTGAATGTATCAAGCATGAGGTATGCTTGTCAATCGCAAGTAGAAAGTAGACATGTCGAAAACACACTAGTCATGAAAGACACATTAGAAAGTTATCCACAGAGCAGTCATGTCAAATATGCATACAAGATACAAAGCATAGAGCAACATGAATACATGCATGAAGCATAAACACAGATTACACATGAAGCATGCAAATACTTAAAATGTACACAGTGTAAGTCAAATGCATACAAAGGCAACAAGCAATAAATTACACGCAAGGCATATAAATCATGTAGTTATACAAGAAATACGCATAGAGCACATAAACTCAGACAAGGTATGCAATGTGTAAATACTCATAAGGTAGGAAACAATATAAATGCACTTAACAGATACTAACATTCACATACAAGGCATGAATTACATAATCATACACTTGAGAATGAAGTAGACATGTATATCAGTCATGAAGTGAGCAAGTAAGATCAAGAAACAAACACCCACATACTTCATCATGAAGGATACACTTAAATTCAAAGTCACAGGGTATACAAAAGTGGAGAGTACACACTCGCATTCAAATACACTCATATGAATACAAGATCCTATACACTCAATTATAGTCATAAGTCAACTCAATCATAGAATATACACTCTAATACAAATGCAGTCATAGAGTATACACCCAATTGCAAATTCAACCATAAGTTATAAAGTATACACTCAAATACATTTATACTCGAACAAAATATACCATCAGACAGTTGGAAAAAGGGGATTCAGTGCATCCCATACTACACCAAGGATCCCTTCACCATCCCGAGTCATCAAGTATAGACATTAATGAGACACAATCATACTTCAAAAAATTAATCCAGACATAATGAAATCATGAAATCCATTCTTGTCATATTAATTACTGGTAAATCATCTGTAATCATGCACTCAACCTGCGGGTTTCTTATTGAATAAAGTAAATGAACGTAAGTCACTCTCAATTTATCATCTCTTTGATCATCAAATTCCCAATTGGGGCAGAGTGGATCACGCACAAGGATGATGTTCCCCTTTTTGGATATTTAAGAAATGACCTATGAAATTCAATATTTCATAAAATAAGAACCGTAACTAAAGCACACATTTATTTGATTGTAATTAAAACAGCATAAAATAAGAATAGCAACCAAAGTACACATTTATTTTATTTGACTAGATTAAGTATTTGTAGAACATTTTCAAATTATTACTCCTTTGCTCCCACATTCATAGGTGAAGGGGAAGTGAATACACAAGAGAGTGCCCTTAGTGATAACCTTCTCAGCCCGAGAGCGGCCAACAAACGCCCGTTGTAATGACCCTCTCGGCCCCCGGTGACAGACCGCAGTCCGTCTACAGAAGGTGGCCTACCTTGAAGGGATCCTAGTCATCTGCACTCCTCAATGTATATTCAATTCCCTGCCCTTATGACTGAAAGAGAGAGAGTCCTCAATTTGATGATATTACATATATACATTGCAAAATCTACTCTATTCCTCATTTAAGATTACATGAGATAACTACAGCCAATATCATTTATGCTAAGTACGATACTGGTCCCTTAACATCTATATTATATGCATTAGTCCTTAAATCTATTAATCGCCGATCCCTTGTCAATCATTTATAACACGTTTAACATATATTGTTTTCCCACTATATAAAAGTATTGTTGATTTAGGGCTATGAAAATACACACCTAATACTTACCATTGCGATCTGCGAAAACCTCCACATGATGTCGCCTTCTTGTACTACATTTAATAGAATGATAGATTATCATAGCATTGTTAGTTGTCCAATTCAAGATAACATATTGGCAACACTATAATAAGTAACATCGATTAGACAAATATTGTTATGTGTAAATTGTATTGATCAATTGCCTATTATATATTTACTAGTCATCATATATTTAAGTATAAAATAACATCACCTGATTCCTATTCAAAATCTCACAATTTTAGGCGGGATATGACCCATGGACCATACTCATAGATATGTAGACTAACAACATAGATATTTATCTATTCACACATATATATCTTGATACTTATTTTACCCTCACATCTAGTAGCTATGATACGAATGTCACAACAGTGATTACATTCAATGGTTACAGGACATACCTGATCTGCATAATTCAGAATGTGTTCAATATGTTTATAGGGTATACCTTTTCTTTTGGCAAGATTGCATACACTATCTTCACAGGATGGCAGGAAAGTTGCTCTGATACCACTTGTAATGTCCCCTTTCTGACGGAAACACTTAAACCTGGAATCTTACATTCAAAACATTTCTCAAAGAAACATTAGAAGCGCTAGGGTTCAATAAGTTTCAATGATAGTATCTATTAAGATCAAAGAGGATATAAATATTTCATTCTAGTCAAAGGATTATTCATTTCCTTCACTATGGGTGATTCTTCTATAATATGTTTCATAAGTATATTAGGGTAGATATTAACATCTTTCTAGAACCGATAGATGGAATTCTATTATATCACTTATCTTCATGGTGAATGAGTAGAGTCATTATTACTTATAAGGCTCAATAATTCCTATAAGCATTATTATTGCACAATCACGAAAATATATATATAGTTTGTATAAATATGTATGTGTCGTTATCTCTAATTGACCTCCATTTATAAAATATATGTCATAACCTCTATATGAATATGAATATAGATATGTATATGTATTCTATTTAAATATGCGTATATCATTATTTCTAATAAATATTTATATATCATTATTGTAATTAATATATATATATATATATATATAAATAAATGAATATATACCTATGTATTTGTGTAAGTATCTATACTTACTGCTCACTGCCTTAACAGATTTCTGATTCTGTGCAGATCATAGATACCTCAGTGATAATTCCTTTCTTCCATATTCTCTTTCTTTATTTTTCTGATGCTTTCTCTATATTCCTTCCTCTTTCCCAAACTCTTCTTTTATATCTCCCTTCATCTCATAAAATCGTGTCCCTTTGGGAGGGACACGCCTTTTAGGGCTAATCCGATTCTCTCACCCCAAACGAGCTCCTTCTTTCTTTCCCAGCGATTTAGTTCTTCCTATATTCTATGCTTCTTTTTTTTTTGGTATGGAATATATTCCTTTCTCCATTCGATGCCCATCTTAAATACTCTTCTTTGGAGAGAAGAGATCGTGCCTTTTTGGAAGGTTGCTGCCTTCCCAATCGCTGCCTCTTAAAGCGATTTCTTCTTAAGTTTAATCGCTGCCTATGCAGCAGTTAATAGCTTTACATAGATGCCTTTTAATATATATCTTTTATTACTATTATTGTCTATCTTTATTATTTGTTATTCAATATGTGTATATATTTGTATGTACATTTTATTGTATTTATATTTATATTTATTCATTATTATGTTTGCAAGATAATAAGATTTATCAATTTATTATTTTATAATGAATAGTATTAATGACTTATATGGTAATTAAGATTTGATAATGATATTTTAGATTATAAATAATGATTATTATTTTATATTAGTTTCATATATATATTTATATATTTGATTTGTTATTATTTTAGTATTTACAATATTATAATGACCTTAAATTACTAATGTTATTTGTTTATATTTTATATTCGGTAATTATAACATTATCTTTGGATAATTATAATTATGATTATATTGCCAACATCCTTATATATGTTTTATTAATTTATTTATTTCTCGATACTTTATATCTTAGTGACACAATTTTTGGGGACATGACATTGATCTCTATGCAGAAGGAGATTTGTGCCAATTGGAAATTACTATGCCAGCATGGAATATATTTTCCTAAAGGTTCGATACTCTGGTAAATATCGAAGGGAATAAGACAAAGAAACTACATCAACTCATATCCAACAAACCGGAGGTATAAGCATTGGTAGTATTGTCTAAGAACTGAATTGGCATCTAATGTCATACTTTCCAATGGGTTAATTTTTTTTTGGAGAAATAGAATGTAATTCATTGCAGCTACTTGGTTTATGTACTCAAGCATCTGAAGAAGTTTTGGCACGTGTGGTTCTTCCTGGCATTTTATTTCATTTCCTGAGCTAGAATCTACAATTCTGTCATTACAACTCAAGATCTTTATGCCATTTCCAACAGTGGGCAAGAAAGTAAACTTGAAAAGCCATTTTCTATTGGAAGAGTTGGACTTGGATTTGTTTCTAAAGAAAACACTGCGATGTTTAATCCTCATCTTGGCTTAAGGATCGGCACTGTGTTGGCAGAGCACATAAGCATGGAATAATCTCCTTCTAGGTGTTGGATTATTTGAAGATATATTAAAGACTTCATTATTTGAGGTGACGATTCTTGGAGATTATTGGTGAAGTACTGCTTATTCACTGAAGACTACTACTACAGCAAACAACCGGTTGAATAGTTTGATATTATTGCATCACTGAATGCCTTGCTTGAAATAAGCTGAGATGTCTCCTTTGAAGGGGAGGTAGCCTTTAGGTGACCTAAAGGATATTACATGGAGATAGTTAGTGAGGAGCAGGAGGCTCCAATGGATATGGATTCATCCCTCGATTACACTCATGCCATTCAAAGTGAGTTAGATTCTGAGAATTCAAGGCACGAGTTGAGATCATATCCAAGAAGAGGATTAAGGTTCTAAAATCAGGATTAAAATATGGCAGGATCAGAAACAGTGTTGAGGAAAGCAATCCAACTCCAGAGGGAGTCGCAACATCATTAAGATTTGTTGTAATGTATATTTCTCTGAGACGGAGAAATATGAGGTGAAAGCCCTTGTAGCATATATTTCTCTGAGACTGAGAAATATGAGGTGAAAGCCCTTCTACAAATCACATCTCTGAGACTGAGTTGTGTTTTCCACAATTGGGTGTAGCCATTGTAGACATCATGTTGAGAGAATCCATAACCAGATATTTGAAAATACCTCCCTAGCTAAGAGGGAGTGTTAGTGTTTTTGTAACTGCGTGAGGTATTTTCCCTAAGAATGAAGCTTCAAGGCAAGTCGGCCTTTCTATTATAAATCAAATACTATATTTTCTAGGTCGGCTCATGAGGAGAGCTCGCCTAGTTTGGTATATAATGGAGATAGAGTCTCCACATAATGCAATCAATTCATTCCATTTCTAAATTCAATTTCCTTCAAGAGCAGATTCACACTCAAGGAGCAAATTCACATTCTAGAAGAAGAGTTGATATTCTTTGTAACTAAGGAAATTCGCACTACTTACAGTGTTGTTTTATACTGGTGTATTTTTCCTTTTATTGGCTCTCAAGTGCAACTCTTGCACTATTGTATCTGATCTATAATTGATTAAATTCTTGCTGAGTTTTTTTTCCCTCGAGTAGGAGGGTTTTCCCAGGATAAAATTCCATGTTCATTGTTCTATGTTTACTTCTCTGCTTTCTGTTAAATCTAATCTAAAACTAACAACTTCCACCAATATACATCAACAAAAGTACAATAACTTCACTTCAAAGTTTGAATGAAAATTTGTGCAGCATAAATTTAACCTCAACTCTCACTACAAATTACACGTTTGTTGGTTAACAGATTTGCCACTATTTCAAATTGCAAATTGCACTTCGTGTGCCCAATTATAGGAGCAATCTTTACCAACAATTGGGTAAGCTATATCTTCTAGGTATAACTTCCCTCTGAATTCTAGAGGTACAACTCCCTCGTTAAATAGAATTTCCTTCTTTTTCTAAAATTAATAATTTCAAATATGTTCTTGTGACCGGAAAGCAGGAAAGGCTAAAACAATATTGATAATTCTATCTAACTGAAAGAGTGAATTACACCACAGGTATCCACAAATTTACAATATTAAAAATAAAACCTCTCAAAAGACTAATCAAAACCCAAGCTAATTTATGTCTTGTTGTGACCTATTTCACACATCGCCCCATTGCGAATGGGGACCCTCAATGGTTTGCTTTTAGGATTTAGCTTTGAGTTGCAATTTCATAAGCTTTGTTGCTCCAAGAGTTTCAAGTCAGAGTCTGGAGTCATCACCCAAGCTAAGTAGAGAATTCAAGCCTGAAACTATGCTTAGACGTCATAGAAGTGCTCAGAAGACCCAGAAGACAAGTATCGCCTATGCTTTGGGTCAATTTTGGCAGCGGCATCATCAGCAATTCAACTCAGGTCATCATGCTATTTTTGGCAATCCATCAGTTTTAGTATGGGCGTTAGTTTTGGTTATCTCCTTGGACTGAGTTTTATACTTAGTCAATTTCATGTTTTTAAGTTGTACCCCACGCCTAGGCTTGATGACTTCAAGTTGTTTTAAAGAGGGGACATTAAGGGGGTCTATTTGAGCATTTAATATTTTGATAAATGTTTTATTGGCGTTCCTTGGGGAATTTCAACAATTTCTTGTTGGAGTTACAAGTTGCATCATTTGCCCAACTGAAGCTTATTTATTGATGCTTTCAGCCTTCATTCTCATCTTTGGATTATATTGTAAAGTTATGCTGCTGGTTTGAAATCTAGAATCCGATTAAGGGAAAGCTTAGCAAGTTTACTCCATTCTTCGGGTCTGAAACTATGGTTCCCTAGATGGTCTATTGGGAGTGTGCTTCATCCAGAAGTACATATTGAGCATTATTGTGGAGTTTTAGTGAGATATTTCCAGTTTTCATGTTGTTGGTTATTATTTGGCTGAAGGAGATTTTTATATACAGCTCTTTGTATGATTTTATTCTGGTTATGGGTATTTGTTCATAGTGTTTCTATGCATGAGGCAACCCTACTTGGAAGTTTGCAGATTTTATTTTGCTGATTCTAATTTTTTAAGGTGAAAATCATCCCTCAAGAAGGTCGTACCATGCTGGGACTGCCTTGGAATTCGTGCCAAATGATTCTCTGAGTTTTGATGCAGTTTGTGGGTTGGAGATTGGGCGCCTACACTTTAGAATACTTCTGCAATTTATCTCGCATCATTTGGAGGTATATTTGGAGAGTTAGGAACATTTCATTGATTCACAGTTTGCTGGTTTACAGTTTTAGTTTGCTGGTTTTTATTATCAGATTTCAATAAGTTCAGTTTTTGGCTTCAATCTCAGTATTTGAGTAGTTTAGAACTTGAAAGAATCATTCCTCTCACATTTGCTCTCATTCAATCATTGTAACACTTGTAAATTGCAGATTTCTTAATTGTAAGGTTGTGAATTAGTAGTACTAATCCAACCATTGTTATTACTGCATTTACTTGTGCTTTCTAATGCATATACAATAACCCCTGGATGGTTTACCGCCAGTGAGGAGGAAATTACTTTGTATTTACATCTCTCACCCACTGTAAGTGGTGAATCTCCACTAATGAGTGGATGCCCGCCGCAGCGGATGAATTAGTTTGAATTGTTTGTAGTATTCCCCCCACTGTTTAAGTGGTTGAGCGGAAATCTTTATGGCTGGTTCACCGCCTCTTTCAACTTACAGTTGTATTTACTTTCAGTTATAATTCAGTTTCCTCCCCCATATGTTAGCACCTCGCCTTTCAAAGGATTTTGTGTGCACATTCTTGGCATTGAGTGCAATTTCAGTTGATTCCTTTTTGAAGCTAACGCTAATCCATTTGGTGTAGTGTTGGTTGTGTTGTGTTAATCCAAGAAAAAATTAAGGGGCATATTTCAGTTCACCATGAACTTGAACACTATGGAGATGAAGTTTGAATCAGAGGGAAAAAATATAGTGCTCAGAGGGATGTTAGATGGTAGTGCTTGAGTGGTCTCCTTCAAAAGAATGGAGAGGTTGATTCGGCATGACCAAGTGGAGTGGGCAACTGAGTGTATCATAATGCCTACAGTTATAGAGTAGCTGAAAGAATTCATCACCCAGACATTTAGACATTTCTATCTAAGCATAGCAAGGTATTTAGTAGTATAACCCCCTGGGAGACCTCCTAAGAGAGGGATTGTGCATGTAATTGAGTTTGAGGAGGGTGCTAAACTCGTGATCACTACGCCTTACCATCATCCTAAGAGGCATAAGGATGAAATTGAAAAGACAATCAAAGAATTATTGGACATGGGACATATCAAGCCTAGCAAAGTCCCTTTGCTTCTTCTATAGTGCTGGTCAAGAATAAGGTTGGTTCAATGTGCATGTGTATTGACTACAAATCCCTCAACAAGAAGACGATAAAGAGCAGGTATCCCATTCTCCACATTGATGAGCTTATTGATGAATTGCATGGTGCATATTACTTCTCCAAAATCGACTTAAGGTCAAGATATAATCAGATTTGGGTTAGAGAGTCAGATGTGGAGAAAATAGCATTCAGATGTCACTTTGGGCATTTTGAGTTCTTGGTGATGCCATTTGGGTTGGATAATGCACTAGCAACATTTCAGTCATGTATGAATAGGGTGTTCAAAAGATAGCTTTGGAAATCTATGTTGATCTTTTTCGATGATATTTTGATCTTTTTCGATGATATTTTGATTTTTAGTAAGTCTTGAGATGAGCACTTAAGGCATTTGGAGGAGATGTTGAGCATCTTAGAGGAAGAGTCACTATATGCCAAGGAATCTAAATGTGATTTTGGTATGACTGAATTACTTTACCTTGGCCACATTATCAGCTCTAAGGGGGTTAGAATAGACCCAAATAAAATCAAGGCAATCATGGATTGGCCACCACCTACAAATCTATCACAGCTCAAAGGATTCTTTGGGTTATGTGGTTTCTATAGGAGATTTTTTAAGGGCCTTTCACAAATTGCAGCTCCCCTCATAGATTTAACTAAAAAGGGAGCCTTTGTTTGGTCAGATGCCGCTCAACAATGTTTTGATCGATTCAAATAGATCATGTGTTCTTGCCCCGTGTTAAATATTCCTGATATTTCTAAGCCTTTTGAATTGGAGTGCAATGCATTAGCAGAGGGAAAATGAGCAATGCTAATGCAAAATAAGCACCCAATTGCCTTTGAGAGTAGGAAGTTGAGGGGTGTCGAGAGGAGCTACTCTATATATGACAAGGAGATGTTGGCCATAATGCATGCATCGGCCAAGTTCAGGCCCTACCTGGTGGGAGGAAGATTCATTGTAAAAACAAACCATAATAGCCTAAAACACTTCCTGAATCAGGACTTGAATGATAGGTAGCAGAAGTGGGTGAGTAGGCTATAGGCCTATGACTTTGAAATTGACTATGTCAAAGGTAAGAACATTGATGTTGACACCTTGTCCAGGAGACCTTACTTGTGCTCTTTGGTTGAGATATCTATTGATTGGAGAGAGTTGATTACAAAAGAATATGCTAAGGACCCGTGGGCTACAAGTATTCTTGATGGGAGTACACAAGATGACAGGTACAAGGTAATTAATGAGCTAATATTTTCTAAGGATAGAATTTACTTGGTAGCTAATTCAAGGATCAAAGCAATAATTTTGAGGATTTCCCATGATGAACCAATGGCTGGTCACCCCAGGTTTTTCAAAACATATAGGCAGATTCAGAAGAGGTTCACTTGGAAAGGGCTCAAAAATGAGTTCCTTAAGTATATCAAGAAGTGCCCAGCATGCCAAAAAAAAAAACATGAGCATACCCATCCAGTTGGATTGTTGCAATCTATGAAAATTAGCCACATAGGATTCAAGAGATTCGTGTTGCTTCAACTACGCCAACTCTCAAAATCTCACTTCAGGATCCTTGGTGTAGAATCTCTCGATCAACTTGTTGGTGAATTCTTCATAGGTGTGAATGAGGTTATGGCCAAAAGTGACCAAACCGTGGTACCACCATTCGTGTGCAGCTCCTTCTAAGTTCAATGTAGCAAATTTTATTGCATCTTCTTCCAACATCGGTCTAAGAGAAAGATAGTTGTCCAATTTCTGGACCCATGACCTGGCCAAACATTTGTCACTTCCATCAAAATGTGCCAACGTCACCTTGCCCAAGGCTTGTTGGTAGTCAATTCTGGGAGTCATTTGAGGATGATTCTCATTTCTTCCACCATTTCTCCTACTCCTTTGATTCATGTATTGATCAAAGGTCCAAGCATCCCTCATATCAAGAGGTAGAGAAACATACTCCATATAAGCTTTCCTTGCATCATCTGCAAACGGAGTTGCAGCCTCCACTTGTGGTTGTTCTTCCCTTGGAGTGAAAGTAGGGAATAGTGGCCTAGAGATAGATCCTCTAGTGGTTGTAGTATGCTGTCCAACAATCCTATCTCTTCCATTGACCTTCGGACTATTGTTACTATGATTTCCATTAACTCCACTGTTTTCTCCAGTTTGGTTGTTTTGGGGCTGACCAATATTTTGTGATGCTTGTTGATCCATTTTTTATAATAACCCTGACATCATGTCTATCATCCCATCAAATTTCTTTTCCATTCTAGCCTCCTTTTCCTCATAGGCTTGTCTAAGACTCTCAAACATATTTTCCACTGCTTTTTCAGCACCTTCAACTGTTTTTCTAGCACCCTCAACTGTTTTACCAATATCTCTTAGAGCTTTTGAAAATGTCTCTGCCTCTGGAATTGGTGGAAACTAATGTTGAGTTCTGGCCTAACCTCTAGTGAATGGTCTGGTCTCTTTCTCTCATCTAACAACTGAATGCTAAATGTCACAGGATGGCAGGGTCTTTTGCTCTGATACCACTAAAATGTGCTAGTCAATTTTTTTCTTGAAATTATCACAACACAACCAGCACTACGCCAATGGATTAGCATTAGCTTCAAAACGAGAATCAAGTGAAATGCACTCAATGCCAAAAATGTGCACACAAGATCCTTTGGAAGGCAAGGTGCTAACATATGGCAGAGGAAACTGAATTATAACTAAAGTGATTACAACTAAGAACAGAAAGAGGCGGTGAACCAGCCATGAACAATTTCCGCACTTCCACTTATTCAGTGGGGGGAAAATGAAATAAAAAACAAACTAATTCATCCGCTACGGTGGGCATCCACTCATGAGTGGGAATTCACCACTTTCCAGTGGGTGAGAAAGAGAGATACAACGTAATTTCCTCCACACTGGCGGTAAACCGTCTGGGGGTTATAATGTTTGCATTAGAAATCACAAGTAAATGCAGTAATAACAATGCTTGGATTAGTACTACTAATTCACAACCTTACAATTAAAGAAATCTACAATTTACGAGTGTTACAATAATAGAATTAATGCAAATAAGAGAAGGATGAATCTTTCAAGTTTTAAACCTCTCAAAAACTGAAATTGAAGCCAAAACTGAACTTATTGAAATCTGATAATAAAAACTAGCATACTGAAAATATCAACCAGCAAACTGTAAATCAATCAAATGCTCACAACTTCATCAGTATAACTCTAAATTGAATGAAATGAAATGCAAAGGCTCTTTGGAGGATAGGCGCCCAAATTGCAACGTTGAAACAGCTTCAAAACACCTTCAATTATTTGGCACGAACTTCAATGCCTCCCTGAAAGGTATGGCCTGGCTGAAAGGTACAATTTGCTTTATAAAATCAAATACTTGGAATTAAATCCTAATCTTCTATGGGAAGGGTCGCCCTTGGTCCACAATCACATAGCATTAATGCCCAAAACAAGATTCAATTTGATCAAAGAGCTGTGAACAAAAAACACTTTCAGCTATAGACAAACTAGCAACTCAAAACTGACAAAAACTCCAAAATCCTTCAACTATTAAGCTCAATCTGCTAGTCTGGATGAGAAGCAGCCATAAAGCCAACTAGGTGTTGTATTTCAAACACGAAATTGGATGAGAGCTAGGAGGTAAGCTTTCCTCGAAGCAAAATCAGTAGTCATTCCAACAACATAACAATAGCATAAACATTGGATGCCCAAAGCTGGAGTAAAACTTCTCTTTTATAGAAAAAGAGGTGACTCTTCAAATTCCAAGAGTGGGACGCCAAAACCCTCATTTGAAATATTTTCAAATTCAAAAATTAATAAATTCTCCTCAAAGTGGCATCCATCTCTTCAAGGCATAAAAACTTTATTAAATATTTAATTTCTCCTTAATGAAGGCGTCCCCCTTCATGGCCACCTTTAAACACAACTTAAGTTTAATGAACTAGGCCAAGGGGTCAAGTTTGAAATTAAAACATTAATGCCATGAAATATAATATTTCACCAAAAGAATGTTTTTGAAGCCAAAAAACAATCCCAAGCAACTGCTCCAACTAAAAATGACTTACTGAATTGCTGACAACTAACCACTGCCAAAAAATAGAAGTTACTAAAAATAGTAAATTCTGAGAAATGCCATAAAACCTCCAAACAAGGAAACCCTAATTTTCACCTCAACGAGCCTACGGGCCTCCGGAATAGGCTGATGAGCAACTGAGTTGATCACTAATGAGAAGGGGACATTACAAGATGTCACCATTTATGGCACTATATGGATATGAGGCTCCTAGCTTTGTTGATCTTTTGTTTAGGGACAGCGGGGTACTCAGGGCCAAAGATTTATTATAGGAGAGTCGGGATATAATGAAATCTTTGAATTGCAATAGGTTCAAAATTAGCAAAAGATGTATGTTGATCAGCATCGTACAAAGCGCAGTTTTGAGGTGGATGACATGGTCCATCTGAGATTGCAGCTTTATAGACAATCCACACTTAGGAAAAGTGGAGCATAAAAACTTAAGCAATGATTCTATGGTTCTTTTAGAGTCTTCAAGGGGATTGGAGAAGTAGCTTGTGAGCTAGAGTTTCCAACTAATTGTAGAGAACACAATGTTTTTCATGTGTCTCGCCTCAAGAAGGCATTGGGGCACAATGCGGTTCCCTGCTTGGAGTTCCACCATTGGATGAGGGGATGTTGGTTTTGATTCCTGAGGCGATTATTGATGTTAGGGAGCATACTCTACAGAAGAGGACAATAAAAGAATATCTAGTTAAGTGGAAGAATGTCATGTCCCTTCTCGGTGACATCTCGGAAGGGCGGATTGGCCTATCACACGACCCTCGTGGTGATTGATTGGATAGAGGTACCGGGCTTGGTTCCAGATAGCGAGATTGATCATGGTCTTCGTTGCGGCTCATTCGGAGGCTTTTTGCGTGCTATTTTTAGCAGTTCACGGCAAGCGGTGTGGGACCCGGCATCTGGCTCGGAATCACTTAGAGTTCGTAGCATCCAAACGGATCGAAATCGATGAGTAACGAGGAAAATATTAATATTTAATTGTATTGATTAAATATTAATTATTTAATGATTTATAATATAAAGTTATAATTTTAAATTATAACTTAAGTGATTGCCTTGAGGGTGCACATCATCAAAAGGGGCCAGTTTGGCAATTAATGTTTATTATAAAATATTTCACGGAGACTATTGAAATATTAAAAGATTAAAATGTGAATATTTTATTAAAACCCTATTCTTGAGGAAATCGCACTTTTCAGCATAAAGTGGATTTTGCCTTGGGTTTTGAGCCATTATGAGATTATTGATATTGAAACTGGTCAAGTTTTGTCTGAGCAAGAGACTCTAGGGTTTCGCGTTCGAATTCCTTGGGGAACGAGCCATCTCCATCGGAAAGCAATTCAGAGGGTGTGGAATACCACTTGATTTATTGCCAGCAGAGGTTTTCTCGTCCAGAGGAAACTACAGAGCTTCAGAGAAATTCATATCTTCAGTTCTTTTCAGTTGTTTGCATTCAGATACCATCTATCTACCTGGGCGCCCATTACAGAGACACAAGCATTGATTTTTGGTGAAGCCGTACAACATTAATTGCAGATTCTGTCAGGCCGTACTACTGTACAGCAGGCCGTACCACTTGAGAGAGCCGTACTCATCAAATAAAAGGAAACGCCTTTGACAGAGGGTTCCAGTTTGCATCAAGGGAGGCGCCAACTATCTGGGAGTCACCAGAGATCATCAAACAGAAGGAAAGGGACTTCATTTAATGCAGCCGTACATTTCTGTACTTCTGTAGCAGCAAATACCAGGTTCCAAAAATATTGAAAATTCTTTATTTTATTCATTGCATGTATCTGGGTATTTCTGTAATCAGTAGAGAAGAACAAATAAAGATACTGGCGTCCATTTTCAATCCATTTCAGAGTTATTTAATTTTTATAGAATTTATTTCAATTTATTGTCAAAATCGTACCTTTCATTTATTGCATTGAAAACACAAAATTTGCAAAAAAAACCCAAAAACCATCAGAAAAACCTAAAAATCAGTCAGGAGCAGTGTCAGGGGGAAACTAGGGTTTCTACGATTGGTGTCGAGCTAAATCACGCCATCCTTAGGGTTTAACCATCACATGCAACGGAGAATTTGATACATCACAGTGTATTATACTGCGGAGCGTGCCTTGATTGAAAGACATGATTTGGCGAATGACCGGATATCTGGTGACGGGAATGACAAGGCAGGAGATCGATATCACAGAGGGCGAATCCCACCGAGAATACTTGGGGATGGGGATGATCTTGAGTCTTGCTTGCACTTCGAGGGATATCTGCGATGCGGTCAGCGGCCAGTTGGCCCGAGGTGTGCGGCGGAGTTGACAGTGGCACTACAGAGATTGGGTACTCCGAGGAGACCGTCACCACATCGTGACGATGACAGGAGTGAGGCAGGGTCACGGAGAGCTCCTAGGACTGTGTCACGGACAACAGATAGGCCTACTAGGCCTACTTTCACGAGACAGGAGCCCGATGAGGCTATACCAGATGATGAGCACGAGGATTTGTTTGCTGATAACCTTATGGCAGCGAACGAGGAGTGGGAGTTGATACCTCCTGCAGTCAGAGAACGGATCTCTTTTGACCGTTTTGTTACACAGAGACGAGAACACAACAGGGCTCGACAGGATTGGAGACCCCGGCAGCAGAATAACGACCTCAAACATGCAACTAACAGGCTTAATCTGGTGATGTTTGATGGTAGTGGGAAGATGACAGCCCAAGCTTGGATTAGCAAGCTTGACACATTCCTCACTTTGCGTCCGATGGTGGAGAGAGACGCTATTAGATATGCTACACTGCACCTCGAGGGAGTAGCATACGACTGGTGGCACCACGGCATGGTGACCTTACAGCACGACAGGATTACTACCTACCAGGAGTTCGTGGATAGATTGGTTGAGAGGTTTGACCGGAAGGATCCGGAAACCTACTTCAGAGACTTAGCACAGTTGAGGCAGAGTGGCAGTCTCGAGACCTATATCAGTGACTTTCAGAGGCTATCCGTCATGGTTCCGAGCATATCAGAGAGACGGTTGGTAGTTCTTTTCATGGAGGGTTTGACCGAGCCACTGAGAGGCTGGATCAAAGCCTTTGATCCTCCATCATTACAGGAGGCGATGAAGAAAGCACGTAACATGGAGTTCGCAGCCCCGTCAAATAAATTCAACTCCAGAGGTTCTTCATCGTTCAGAGATAACAAGGGCTTCAATAAAAACAGGGATAAATTTGATTATAACAAAGACAAATCAGATTATAAAAACGATTCGAAAGGTAAATCAGCGTTCCCACCTTTGGATCGTGAGGCCTTGAATGACCTTCGCAGGAAGAAGCTTTGCTTCTACTGCAAGGGACCGTATGATGCCAGTCACGATTGTCCTCTAAGACCTAAGGGCAAGGCAAATCGTGTTATGTGGGCATACTATGAGGACTCAGAATCAGAAAATTCTGATCAGCCAGAGCATACAGATGATTCAGAGTCAGAGGCTCCAGAGCCGAGAGCAGAGATAGAGCCCGAGCTTCAGGTACAGGAGGCCCGTTTGTCTAGCATCCAGCAGGAGGGTTCTTTCAGGCTTCGAGGTGTATTAGCAGGTCAGAGGGTCATTACCCTATTGGATACAGGAGCCACACATAACTTTATAGATGCTAGATTCGTTGAGAAACGAGGACTCATCACTGAGGATTTCGAGGGCATCAGAGTCAAAGTGGCAGATGGATACACTTTGAGATGTGAGCGCATGATTCGAGATCTCCCCTTACGCTTGAACAATTATGAGTTCAAGGCAGATTATTACGTTGTTAATATGGGAGACATAGACTTGGTCTTGGGAATGAAGTGGTTACACTCCTTGGAGGAGGTCACACTTCGTCTCAAGGATATGGAGATTCGTTTTGAGGTCGACGGGAAGACACACATCCTTAAGGCAATACGGGACAGCGACCTTAAAACAATTTCCTTTCGCCGAATGGAGCGGCTCATGCGTCATGACATGGTGGAGTGGGCTGCAGAGTGTCATCTAACACCTTTACATGAGGGACAGCAAAAGACAGAGTATCATCCGGACATCCAGCAGTTGAGAGTCAAGCATGACAAGGTGTTCAGTGATATTCCAACAGGTAGACCTCCAGATAGAGGGATAGAGCACATCATTGAGCTCGAGGAGGGTGCGAAACCCGTCATGATAACTCCTTACAGGCATCCGAAAAGATTGAAGGATGAGATTGAGAAGACCATAAAGGAGTTACTTCCTATGGGTCACATTAGACCAAGCAAATCCCTGTTCGCCTCTTCTGTTGTATTGGTGAAGAAGAAGGATGGAACGTTGCGCATGTGCATTGATTACAGGGTCCTGAATAAGAGGACAATTAAAAATAGATACCCGATACCGAGGATAGATGAGCTTATTGATGAGCTCCATGGAGCATGTTATTTTACTAAAATTGATTTACGGTCGGGTTATCATCAGATTAGAGCCCGTGAGCAGGACATTGAACAGCCGGATGTCATTGGCGGAGGCACCGAGTTAAGTAGTGATGCCATTTGGGCTCACTAGCAGCGCCCGACAACTTTGATCTCACGATGAGCAGTATTTCATGCGTGGCGAGGAGGTTTGTGTTGGTCTTCTTCGATGACATCTTGATATACAGCCGGACTTGGCAGGAGCACTTGGCCCATTTGGAGACAGTGTTGAGCATATTGGAGAGGGAGTCCTTGTACGCCAAGGAATCCAAGTGCGACTTGGGAATGACCGAATTGTTATATCTTGGTCATATTATCAGTGCAGATGGAGTGCGCATGGATCCTGAAAAGATCAGCGCCATTGTTGATTGGCCCACACCGGCGAACCTGACGCAGTTGAGAGGGTTTCTCGGTTTGTGTGGATTCTACCATAGGTTCGTGAATGGCTATTCACGACATGCAGCTCCGATGACAGACTTGATGAAAAAGGGGGCGTTTGTTTGGACTTCTGAGGCACAGGAGTGTTTTGTGAAGTTCAAGGAGTTGATGACCACTTGCCCTGTTTTGGCACTACCGGACTTTACGAAACCGTTTGAGCTTCAATGTGATGCATCAGGTGAGGGCATTGGTGCGGTGCTTATGCAGGACAAGCACCCGATTGTATATGAGAGCCGCAAGCTCAGAGGACCCGAGAGATTGTACAGTATATATGATAAGGAGATGCTCGCAATTATGCATGCTTTGGCAAAATTTAGACAATACCTTGTTGGCAGCAAATTTTGCATCAAGACTGATCATAACAGTCTGAGACACTTCTTGGGGCAGCGAGATCTCAATGACAGACAGCAGAAGTGGGTCAGTAAGCTGCAGGCTTATGACTTTGATATTTCATATATCAAAGGGACACAGAACGTAGTGGCAGATGCACTCTCACGTAGACCGTACTTGAGCACTATGGTTCAGATTTCGGAAGATTGGAGGCATATGATAGTGGCAGAGTATGCCAAGGACAGTTGGGCCTCCAGTATTGTTGAGGGATCAGCAGTTGATACCAGGTACACACTTGTGAATGACTTGATCATTTACAAGCACAGGATATTTTTGATTCCCGGTTCAGAGATGAAGAACATGGTTATGCGAGCCTTTCATGACATCCCTACAGCAGGACATCCCGGATACTTCAAGACTTACAGGCAGATACGGGAGAGGTTCACATGGAAAGGACTCAAGAGAGATGTTCTTCAGTATGTGCGTGAGTGCCCTGTTTGTCAGCAGAACAAGCAGGAGAACACTCACCCGGCGGGTTTACTACAGCCACTTCCGATTCCTGACAGGAAGTGGGAATGCCTGTCGATGGATTTTATCACGGGCTTGCCTAAAGCCCGGTGATTGCATATATGTGGTTGTGGAATGGAAACTACGAAGTATGCCACTTCTTTCGATCGCCCGCGACTTACGGCTACAATTGGCGAGAGGTGTTCTTTAAGTGAATATTCGGACTTCATGGGTTGCCTCTCGAACGCCATTAGTATGAGAGATAGCGGTTCACAGAGTAACCGTAGGAGGTCTTCGAGGCTTTCGGGACGAGCTTACACGAGCACCGGTTACCATCCGAACGAGATGGAGCGAGAGCGAGATTGTGAACAAGTGGGTGGAAGGTTACCTCCGAAACTATATAGCAGGGCAGCAGAAGGCGTGGGTCAAATGGATACATTTATGTGAGTATTGCTATAACTCGACATTCCATATGACCATTCAGATGTCACCCTTCATGGCGCTATATGGGTATGAGGCGCCGAGTTTCCTAGATTGCTCTTGGCGATGGCGAAGTCTTTGAGAGATGCCCGAGGAGGATAGTTCGCCGAGAGAAGTCAGGGTTGCTGCGGGGCTCTAGAATCTCTTGAAACGTCAAAGTGGTATGGGAGAGGACGAGCAAGAGTTTGGTTTTCCATCGCGGCCCTACATTTGGTCACTCTTGGAAGGAGGTGATTCAGAAACTCCATGCCCGTCTTCGGTCGCCGGATTCAGAGTTGCGGCTGGTGCAGCTACGAGCTTGAGCTTCCAGCGAGCGAGGGTACACAAGCGTATTTAATGTATCCGCGCCTCAAGAAGCGTTGGGTCATCGTGTGGTACCGTCTGCTGATCTTACCTCCCCTTAGATGATGAGGAAAGTTGATCTTAGTACTGAGTCCATCTTTGTGAAGATGCGGGGAGAGCGATTCGCGTCGGAGGACTATCGAGGGAATATCGAGTAAAATGGAGATTCTTGGGTTGAGGATGTGACATGGGAGGCGAGGAAGTGCAGCATCCGGCATTGAGATTGCGGACAAGCAATTTCGGGGAGGAAGCGGACTGTCATGTCCCCTTCTCGGTGACATCTCGAGAGGAAAGGATTGGCCTATCCTGCGACCACAGTAAGGTGATTGATTGGATAGAGGTCGCCGAACTTGGCCGGCTTAGGTTAGCGAGGGATTGATCGATGGTCTTTCGTTCTAGCTACGTCCGGAGGCTTTTGCAGAATTGCTATTTTAGAGTTCTGGCAGGCGATGTGGGACCCTGCTATTTTTAGCGGTATGGTTTAGTGACATCAGGAATCGCCGAGTTAAACGTCGACATCGAGCCGGATCGAGAAATGAGATGATGAGAAAATATTATGTTAATTACATTGATTAAATATTAATTAATTAAGGATTATAATATAAAGTTATAATTTAAAATTATAACTTAAGTGATTTTGCCTTGAGGGGTGCGCCCATCATTAAAAGGGGCCAGTTTGGCAATTAATGATTATTATAAAATATTTCACGGAGACTATTGAAATATTAAAAGATTAAAATGTGAATATTTTATTAAAACCCTATTCTTGAGGAAATCGCACTTTTCAGCATAAAGTGGATTTTGCCTTGGGTTTTGAGCGATTATGAGATTATTGATATTGAAACTGGTCAAGTTTTGTCTGAGCAAGAGACTCTAGGGTTTCGCGTTCGAATTCCTTGGGGAACGAGCCATCTCCATCGGAAAGCAATTCAGAGGGTGTGGAATACCACTTGATTTATTGCCAGCAGAGGTTTTCTCGTCCAGAGGAAACTACAGAGCTTCAGAGAAATTCATATCTTCAGTTCTTTTCAGTTGTTTGCATTCAGATACCATCTATCTACCTGGGCGCCCATTACAGAGACACAAGCATTGATTTTTGGTGAAGCCGTACAACATTAATTGCAGATTCTGTCAGGCCGTACTACTGTACAGCAGGCCGTACCACTTGAGAGAGCCGTACTCATCAAATAAAAGGAAACGCCTTTGACAGAGGGTTCCAGTTTGCATCAAGGGAGGCGCCAACTATCTGGGAGTCACCAGAGATCATCAAACAGAAGGAAAGGGACTTCATTTAATGCAGCCGTACATTTCTGTACTTTTGTAGCAGCAAATACCAGGTTCCAAAAATATTGAAAATTCTTTATTTTATTCATTGCATGTATCTGGGTATTTCTGTAATCAGTAGAGAAGAACAAATAAAGATACTGGCGTCCATTTTCAATCCATTTCAGAGTTATTTAATTTTTATAGAATTTATTTCAATTTATTGTCAAAATCGTACCTTTCATTTATTGCATTGAAAACACAAAATTTGCAAAAAAAACCCAAAAACCATCAGAAAAACCTAAAAATCAGTCAGGAGCAGTGTCAGGGGGAAACTAGGGTTTCTACACATTTTGACAAGCGCCCCTGAGCTATAGTTGCACTGGAAACACAACGAAGAAGCTCAAAGATGTGAAATCTCTATTATAAGCTCATCTTCAGACGTCGGCTGCCGAAGCTCTGGAACTCAGATGACTGCGTTTGATGGCTCGTCGAATAAGCAGACTAGTCGTGAAGAGATTGACTGCATCAGCCACCAGAAGTATCAAGATCCAACACCCCTTTAAGAAGGGTGCCCTCAAGGTACAGGCGCGCTTTTGCTGAAAAAGGACAAGTTTCTACAATGTGAAACTTTGGAAATTTCAACTTCTGTCGCCAGTTGCCGGAGTTACGGGTCTCGGATAGCCTCGTTGGATAGCTCATCGGATAGGTAGACCAATTCTAAAGAGATTGACTGTATTTATGAGCATTTTCAACAAGATCTTGACCTTCAAAAAGAAGGGCGCCCCTGGGCTATAGTTGCGCTTTCTTGCTTTTCTCTGAGAAATCTTCATAATTAACCATTGAAATCATCATCTAAGTCACTGAAATGACCATGTGCAACGTGAAATGCTGTTGTGAAACACTCCTCCATCACGAAATGTCTCGTTCTGAGCCTCCAAATCAGGTTCTGATCAATGAATGATGCCTTTGACTGACAAACTACTGACAAAACTCCATGCTTGATATTGCCCAAAAACTGTACTTTACATCATTTTAGCAAGGTTAAAACCATTTAAACAAAATGCCTTGATGAAGCAAAAAATTTGGTTTGGGTACAATATTACACTAATATATGAAAGGAGAATGACCAAAATATGATCTAAACAATTTTCAAGAAAGAAATTAACACAAAGTATACAATGATAACACAATGATAAATGTGGGGAAAACAATTTCATAAGGAAAACCCCACACTCAAAACTACAAACCAATTGTATTATTGACACAAACAGTTACATACAATGTCCAAGCACATGCCCTTATAGGAGAATCACCAACATGTAGTTATAGATTAATTCCAATTGCTAATTGTACCTACAAACTCACGATAACACCTCCATCTCTAGCATCAAATAAATAGATAAATGCAAAACATGAAACCATGAGTGGTAAGCCACAAACCATAAGCCAAAAATGGCACCCAAATCCAAGGTCCAAAAGCCAACACCCTCCTTGGTCTTGGTCTTCCAAGCTAAAAATAAAATATGCTCATACCCCTAGCATACCATGTCATAAAATATCATATGTAAATCCCCAAGTTGGACACTCCATTTTAGCTCCACTATCTCCATCTAAAGATGCCTTATGGTGCATCATAAGTTGGCCAACTTGGTGAAATCAACAATGTAACCCCCTATTACATGCTCTTACACACGTCATAGATTCTCCTACACCACTTACATTGTCATAGATGTTCTTATACATCTTACATGACAAGATATTCTCTTACACACATCTACATATGTCATAAGAAAGTGTTCACATGCAAAAAATGGCCTAGTCATTGTGGAATGCCTTTTCCATGAGGGCTCACAATTAATTAATAAATAATAAATAAATATAAACATTGGATGCAACATTGAGACACCTTTCCCAACAAACGAGGGGCAGTTAATTAAAGATAGACGGGAAAAAATGACAAGGGGATTTCAATAGGTAGAAGTGAGTATGAATGATAGGCATGGATAGGAGATTTAGGAAATGAGTGTGGGTGGGATGAAAAGTTAGTGAGTATAATACGATTCCTAGAGTGAAGATAAAGTTTGTGAGATAAAACCATATTTTTCATATTTCAGTTTTTTCTTTTGTAGTTCTCTTTTTTATAAAATATTTTAATATTTTCTATTAAAAAGGAAGAGTCAATGTTAATTTTGGAGGGTTTAGCAGTCGAAATCAATAGAGGATTTGTTCAATTGTTGGTGGGGTGCAGCCTCCAATTTAACAAGGGATTGAATGCGTAGTGGGAATGCCTCCATAATTTTTAAAAAATTTAAATTATGGGTACAAGAGAGACTAAAACCATTGCTCAATGATTTGTCTGCCACTTTATTGGGATTTCATGGAATATGTTGGGAAAAATAATAGATGAGATTATTGAGGAACCATCTAATATTATTCACAACTGAAGCCAACCTTTAATGTGTAGGTTTTTTGCTTCACTTCTTGTTGAGAATAATAATAAACTGCATATCTCCTTCAATTTGAAGACTACAAAACCAACTTTTTTTGGAAATTTGGATATCCAAATCTGCTATATGAAGTTCAACGAGATTGTTGATGTTGGGGCCAATGTAACAATTGAAGGAGATAAAATGATTGCTACACTCATCTCAAAAAGTTCCCCTTGTAGTTGCTTCTCCTAACTTGTCCTACTTTCTTGGAAACACCCTCAAAATTACACTTGACAAAGACCTTGGATAAGGAGGTTACCAAATTTTGATAGGAGGCAATTTCTTGACAATAGATTCTAATGCCAAAATGTCAATTTTCTACAATGCCAAAGTCTTGGGTATTGTTGGAGTGTATAGGATTTTTGCAAGTATTGTGAACCATCATTGTTTCCCTAATATCCTGTTGAATGCATTGTAGGTTCCAGTTGAAAGGTAGCACAAAATTCTTCAAGACGCTTGCATTTCTCTCCTTCCATATATTCTAGAAGATAAAGGGATCAAAGTGATTAGATCTTTGGGGGCTGAATTTTAGCAAATTTTGCAAGATGGGCCCAATACTTCACTTGTTTATTGACATCTTGATCAATTGATACTTATTTCTTGAAGCAATTGGCAAGAGAGTACCATATTCGTTGGGCATATGTCCAGTCCAAAAAAGGTAGGGATTAGTTTATTCATCTCTAAGGCACAAAGGGAAAATTGAACAAACCCATTCCCCTTTTTGGAGAGTGGAGGTAGTGATAATTTGCCATTATACAACAAACACAAAAAGATACTAGCCTTAGGCCAAGTTCTGACATCCCACAAGTGTCTTTTATTAAGATCCAATCTAGTAGTAGCACCTGTTATGTGCTAGTATGCAAAATCTACCATGCATAGCCTTGAACTAGTGTGTGCCCAAATATAGGTGTCTTCCTTGTACTAGCCTAACATATGCCTCTAACTAAGTTCAGCCTAAATGAAATGCTATTGTAGAAGAAACTATTTAACATAGGGTTGTAAGATATCTTTGATCTACTATAGTAGGAATTCATGTTCCTTGGTCTAGTCAATTAGATAATTTTGCCCATCCTCTTTTGTACACCTTTGGAGTTCATCATATCCTAGGTTGGATAGAGAGAGGAATGTCAAGATTCTCACCAAAACTTGATTTTGGTGTCATTATCTATCAACTTAGTGATCCCACCTTGAGGGAGAATCATACCATTTCAAATGTGGCAGCCAATTGGCAAGAGTGAAACAAACCAGCTAGCTTCCAAGGATATTAGCTTGTGATCAAGAATGGATTTTGGATTATAAATCAACCCATTAGGTTTTTGGTTGATGAAAAAGTCACCAAACCAGTTTCATGGCCACAACATGACTAGAACTCTTTCTCTTTGATATTGAGTCCTTTTTGTGCTTTCTTGCTTTGTAGACCAAGTCACTAGAGGAAACTTGAAGGTGTTTCCCATGCTCTTTGAGAGAAATTATCTTTGAATGTTCTCAACAGTACATTGAACCGTATGTGACATTGGTCGAAAAGCCATTGGGTAGATAGGCATAAACTAGAGGACCACTCTGACTAGCTGAATTTTTCCCACTAGGGAAAGCCATCTATTGGTCCAATAATTAAATAGTTCATCTTGATCATGTAGCTTATACAAAATGTATTAATTATGCCGATAGGTGTAACCACTGTGGCAGCAAGGGGTGAAGTATAATGGCATAAGCATGTTAACAAAAACTACTAAAGAGTTGATATACAAAAATAATTAAAAACTAAAACACAACCAACATATATTTGAAAAAGTTAAAACCATAAAATGGTTGTTAAGTAAATAAAATAACTCTTAAATAAATAAACTAACAATAAAATAAGTGGTGAAGAAAAAATTAAATTAATTTTTAATTTGCATAAAAAATTTAAAAATTGAGAATATTTTTTATGATTTATTGTATTATTATTGAAAAGCAAAATAACTCTTCAATAAAAATAAAGTAAATAATGTCAAAAGAAAATTAAGTAAAAGTTAAAATAAATAGATATTTCAAAAATATTACTTACATTTTTATAATTTTATTTACTAAGTACATAACTATTTACTATTTTATTTATCAAATTACATTATAGTTTCAATACTTTGTTTAGTTACTATTTATTATAATAATAAAAATAATTCTTCCAACGATTAGAGGATGTCTGAGAGGGGAGCCAACGGTCGTTTGCCTTCCGCGGCCGCAACTCGGGTTTCGACAGAGCTGAGCTCTTAGGAAACGGTGCCAAAAGGGAAGAATGGCGTCTATACTTCAGGCGGTGAATGCTCGAAAGGAAAGTCTAGTTGGGACAGTCAACAAGAAGCCATGGGGAAGTCATCAGCACAATGCAGAGAAGGCTCTGCCTCAAACACTGGCAGACAATCTCAAGGTCTACAGGGCGGCGCTGCTACAGGGAGTGAAGGAGCAATGAATAAGTCAAAAAATCTTGTGTTAGAGGAAAATAAAGTTAGGTACGTTGGGGTAGCCAAGCACCCAAACAAAAAATCTGCGGGGGGGCAGGGGGCGGGGGGGCAGAGGAGTCTTTGTTAGTCACTCCTATGTTAAATCAATTACTCTGGACATTGTTGGGGAGCTAGAGCAAGAAGTGACATTAAATGAAAAAGTCTTCTCTGGGTTGGGCTTGATTGGGAGATTCAGGGGTTTCTGGCCTTGCTTGACTGATCTCCATCAATGGATCTCTAACCACTAGAAGCCTCTTCTGGAAGGGTATGTGCAAATATATCCAATGGCCAAAGGTTTCTTTATTGTTGTTTTTGAAAAATAACAGGATAGAAACAAGATTCTCTGCGATTACCACTGGGACTGGGAAGATAAATATACTTTGATGCTAAAACCATGGCATCCGGCTTTCAACCCAGCCATTGAAGCTTTTGAGAGGGTTCCTCTTTGGGTGAGACTCCCTAACCTCCCTCTTCAGTTCTGGTTTGATTCATGCTTGGAGGCTATAGGGAACTCATTAGGAAACTTCTTAATGGTGGATGAGGGATGTTCAAATCTTCTGCATTCGATTTATGCCCGGATTTTGGTAGAAATGAATGTGTCCAAAGTGCCTCCAGAGGAGATTTGACTAAAATCTACGAAGGGTTGTTGGGTGCAGCCCCTGGATTATGAGGGGATCCCTTTTAGGTGCAAAATTTGTCATCAAACGGGGCATTTGGCAGCTGAGTGCGTCAAACGTAGAACCAACAACTCAGCTTATTGGTGGAAAGATGCGACCACCCAACACTACACTGTGGAGAAACAGGTAGAGAAACAAGTGAGTCCTCAGCTGAAAGGCACTGAAGAGGAGGAGCGGACAATTGGGGAGCTAAATCAGGAAGGCAAGACGCTAATGTAGGAGGCTAGAGGGGAGGATCAGCAACAAAATATGACGGCTTCAACTCAGGGTGAGACTCTGGCTGAGAAGAGAGCTAAAGCTATTCTCAGTGAAAGCGAGAAGGAAGTGAACTTCAAAATCGGGGCTACAACTCCAAAGTGTCGGGAAAAGAAAGATGTGGTGAAGTCACAAGTGAAGGATGCTGGAAAACGGAAGGTTGACGATCAGGAGCAGCAAACCATTAATAGTTGGACTGGAGCCCGAAAGAGTACCCGGGATACATCTTTGGAATGGCAGAAGGAGGCCGCAAGGGTGGAGGATGGGTGGTAAATGGTCATGGGGAACAAAGCAAAGAAGGTAAAGAAGAAAGCATATGCAATGGTCCTCCACTCTCAGACTAAAGGAAGATCATCAACAGCTTCGAATTTTAGACCTGTTAATAGGTTTTAGGGGTGTTTGTTTGAAAATCGTCTGTTAGTTGAAATCAAGTTTCATTTGTATTCATGGAGTGATTTTCAGCAGGAATTGGGGGTAGGTCTATGGGTGTTAGTTTAGGAATTGGTGGGATTGGATGGATTGTAACGGAATTTGTTCTGGATATAGCTCTGTATTTTTTCTTTTTCAAGTAATACAAAAATCTCGCATTATCGACCAAAAAAAAATAATAATTCTTCCAATAAAAATAAAGTAAATAATGTAAATAAATAAAAATAATTCTCAAATAGTTCTAAAATAAAGCTAGCATACTATAAAGAAAAATCTATGTAAAATATGCGGAGAGATATCATTTTGGACCTATTCCACTTGAATAAAAAATTCAGCAAAAAATAGGCACCTCAAAATGATATCTTTTGGCATCTTTTACGTAGATTTATCTAAAGATAGGTATGCTAGTAACCTAGTACTATTAAAATTTTGCAAAGATGGAATATAGGGGTTTTATGTTGGAACAATCCCTTTAACAGCCATGACCCTAAACCTTTGAGGTCATGTCAACATAAGACCAAAATTAAAACCAAAGAGTGTCTTTGCAGACCTACTTAGCAGAATCAAGATAGGAAATCTGTATTATTTGAGCATTCCAGCAATATATTACATCCTGCATTTTTACATAAATTTGGACATGCTGATGTTAGTCTAGTTGCAATAAATTGCAGTTATCACTTCATTTTCATCATTCCCAAGCAATTTCACCATCTATTTATGTGCTTTTTTCTCCTTTGACTCATTCTTGAGAAAGAAGAGACATTTGGGAATTTATGCCCCAATTGGTGGAAGCCCATGGTATTACCATCACTAGTATAGTAAACTAACATTAACAACATTTTAAAAGCTGATTTACTATGTGTAACCTCTCTTAAATCAACAAGTAATGTTGTCACCTTCTTTCTTTCTTTCTCTCCTTTGAGTGCATTGACCTTCACATTGTAGAAGGGGATCTTCAAATTTGTGCATCTCTGATCTGCCACAGCTCACATTGAAAACATCAGTAATACAGATACTCTAGAGAATCTATGAAAAAAAAATATATAGAATTCAGCTTCCAATCAAACCAAGTATACATGATTTCATCTCTAGTACATTAATTGCTAGCTATATTTTGTTTCAAGAATTATGTGCCTGGGTCTGATATTTTGTTTACAGAAATTATTTGTGTCAAATTCTGTCACAGCTAATTAAGCTAGAGTTTTATACCAGGTCCATGATATAGCCTCAAGTCCTGTACCAGATCCATGAAGGATTGGGTTTTTGTGGCAGATCCATGATAACGAGACTCAAGTCATGTGCTCAGTCCATAATTTTTTGAGTCCTTGTGGAAGCTCCATGACAATTAGACCCAAGTCTTATATAAGATTCATCAAGGTCTGAATTTTTGTGCCATGTCCATGATAATCAGCCATTTTCTATGCCAGGTTCATTATACTTAAAACAAGAGATTATATTAAAGATATGATCTTTCCACAGTCCATTAGAGTGCATACAAAAGCTACAGGATTAAAAGTGTAAGAATTTTTGGTATCAAGAGATTATATATTTAAAGATGGCCAAGGATGACTTGATCAATGTCCCAAATTAATGAGCTAGAGTACAAAAAAATGACCTAGCAATGATGCAAAGGGATGCCTATGTAAAGATAGGTTTGGTCATTTTCATGCTCTGTGCTGTTTGTAATTAATTGTCATGTCCCCTTCTCAGTGACATCTCTCGGAGCACAGGATTGGCCTATCATACGACCCTTGTAGGCTGATAGACTGGATAGAGGGTCACTTTGGAGCTTGGCTCAGCTTCAGTTGGCAGAGTTTGATCAGTAGGCTTTCGTTTGCGCTCGATCAGAGACTTTTTGCAGAAGTTGCTATTTTTAGCAGTTCCTGGCAGTCAGCGTGGGACCC
>VDFB02280352.1:0-105099 GCA_007258455.2 Sequoia sempervirens | reverse complement strand
TAAATCAACCCATTAGGTTTTTGGTTGATGAAAAAGTCACCAAACCAGTTTCATGGCCACAACATGACTAGAACTCTTTCTCTTTGATATTGAGTCCTTTTTGTGCTTTCTTGCTTTGTAGACCAAGTCACTAGAGGAAACTTGAAGGTGTTTCCCATGCTCTTTGAGAGAAATTATCTTTGAATGTTCTCAACAGTACATTGAACCGTATGTGACATTGGTCGAAAAGCCATTGGGTAGATAGGCATAAACTAGAGGACCACTCTGACTAGCTGAATTTTTCCCACTAGGGAAAGCCATCTATTGGTCCAATAATTAAATAGTTCATCTTGATCATGTAGCTTATACAAAATGTATTAATTATGCCGATAGGTGTAACCACTGTGGCAGCAAGGGGTGAAGTATAATGGCATAAGCATGTTAACAAAAACTACTAAAGAGTTGATATACAAAAATAATTAAAAACTAAAACACAACCAACATATATTTGAAAAAGTTAAAACCATAAAATGGTTGTTAAGTAAATAAAATAACTCTTAAATAAATAAACTAACAATAAAATAAGTGGTGAAGAAAAAATTAAATTAATTTTTAATTTGCATAAAAAATTTAAAAATTGAGAATATTTTTTATGATTTATTGTATTATTATTGAAAAGCAAAATAACTCTTCAATAAAAATAAAGTAAATAATGTCAAAAGAAAATTAAGTAAAAGTTAAAATAAATAGATATTTCAAAAATATTACTTACATTTTTATAATTTTATTTACTAAGTACATAACTATTTACTATTTTATTTATCAAATTACATTATAGTTTCAATACTTTGTTTAGTTACTATTTATTATAATAATAAAAATAATTCTTCCAACGATTAGAGGATGTCTGAGAGGGGAGCCAACGGTCGTTTGCCTTCCGCGGCCGCAACTCGGGTTTCGACAGAGCTGAGCTCTTAGGAAACGGTGCCAAAAGGGAAGAATGGCGTCTATACTTCAGGCGGTGAATGCTCGAAAGGAAAGTCTAGTTGGGACAGTCAACAAGAAGCCATGGGGAAGTCATCAGCACAATGCAGAGAAGGCTCTGCCTCAAACACTGGCAGACAATCTCAAGGTCTACAGGGCGGCGCTGCTACAGGGAGTGAAGGAGCAATGAATAAGTCAAAAAATCTTGTGTTAGAGGAAAATAAAGTTAGGTACGTTGGGGTAGCCAAGCACCCAAACAAAAAATCTGCGGGGGGGCAGGGGGCGGGGGGGCAGAGGAGTCTTTGTTAGTCACTCCTATGTTAAATCAATTACTCTGGACATTGTTGGGGAGCTAGAGCAAGAAGTGACATTAAATGAAAAAGTCTTCTCTGGGTTGGGCTTGATTGGGAGATTCAGGGGTTTCTGGCCTTGCTTGACTGATCTCCATCAATGGATCTCTAACCACTAGAAGCCTCTTCTGGAAGGGTATGTGCAAATATATCCAATGGCCAAAGGTTTCTTTATTGTTGTTTTTGAAAAATAACAGGATAGAAACAAGATTCTCTGCGATTACCACTGGGACTGGGAAGATAAATATACTTTGATGCTAAAACCATGGCATCCGGCTTTCAACCCAGCCATTGAAGCTTTTGAGAGGGTTCCTCTTTGGGTGAGACTCCCTAACCTCCCTCTTCAGTTCTGGTTTGATTCATGCTTGGAGGCTATAGGGAACTCATTAGGAAACTTCTTAATGGTGGATGAGGGATGTTCAAATCTTCTGCATTCGATTTATGCCCGGATTTTGGTAGAAATGAATGTGTCCAAAGTGCCTCCGGAGGAGATTTGACTAAAATCTACGAAGGGTTGTTGGGTGCAGCCCCTGGATTATGAGGGGATCCCTTTTAGGTGCAAAATTTGTCATCAAACGGGGCATTTGGCAGCTGAGTGCGTCAAACGTAGAACCAACAACTCAGCTTATTGGTGGATAGATGCAACCACCCAACACTACACTGTGGAGAAACAGGTAGAGAAACAAGTGAGTCCTCAGCTGAAAGGCACTGAAGAGGAGGAGCGGACAATTGGGGAGCTAAATCAGGAAGGCAAGACGCTAATGTAGGAGGCTAGAGGGGAGGATCAGCAACAAAATATGACGGCTTCAACTCAGGGTGAGACTCTGGCTAAGAAGAGAGCTAAAGCTATTCTCAGTGAAAGCGAGAAGGAAGTGAACTTCAAAATCGGGGCTACAACTCCAAAGTGTCGGGAAAAGAAAGATGTGGTGAAGTCACAAGTGAAGGATGCTGGAAAACGGAAGGTTGACGATCAGGAGCAGCAAACCATTAATAGTTGGACTGGAGCCCGAAAGAGTACCCGGGATACATCTTTGGAATGGCAGAAGGAGGCCGCAAGGGTGGAGGATGGGTGGTAAATGGTCATGGGGAACAAAGCAAAGAAGGTAAAGAAGAAAGCATATGCAATGGTCCTCCACTCTCAGACTAAAGGAAGATCATCAACAGCTTCGAATTTTAGACCTGTTAATAGGTTTTAGGGGTGTTTGTTTGAAAATCGTCTGTTAGTTGAAATCAAGTTTCATTTGTATTCATGGAGTGATTTTCAGCAGGAATTGGGGGTAGGTCTATGGGTGTTAGTTTAGGAATTGGTGGGATTGGATGGATTGTAACGGAATTTGTTCTGGATATAGCTCTGTATTTTTTCTTTTTCAAGTAATACAAAAATCTCGCATTATCGACCAAAAAAAAATAATAATTCTTCCAATAAAAATAAAGTAAATAATGTAAATAAATAAAAATAATTCTCAAATAGTTCTAAAATAAAGCTAGCATACTATAAAGAAAAATCTATGTAAAATATGCGGAGAGATATCATTTTGGACCTATTCCACTTGAATAAAAAATTCAGCAAAAAATAGGCACCTCAAAATGATATCTTTTGGCATCTTTTACGTAGATTTATCTAAAGATAGGTATGCTAGTAACCTAGTACTATTAAAATTTTGCAAAGATGGAATATAGGGGTTTTATGTTGGAACAATCCCTTTAACAGCCATGACCCTAAACCTTTGAGGTCATGTCAACATAAGACCAAAATTAAAACCAAAGAGTGTCTTTGCAGACCTACTTAGCAGAATCAAGATAGGAAATCTGTATTATTTGAGCATTCCAGCAATATATTACATCCTGCATTTTTACATAAATTTGGACATGCTGATGTTAGTCTAGTTGCAATAAATTGCAGTTATCACTTCATTTTCATCATTCCCAAGCAATTTCACCATCTATTTATGTGCTTTTTTCTCCTTTGACTCATTCTTGAGAAAGAAGAGACATTTGGGAATTTATGCCCCAATTGGTGGAAGCCCATGGTATTACCATCACTAGTATAGTAAACTAACATTAACAACATTTTAAAAGCTGATTTACTATGTGTAACCTCTCTTAAATCAACAAGTAATGTTGTCACCTTCTTTCTTTCTTTCTCTCCTTTGAGTGCATTGACCTTCACATTGTAGAAGGGGATCTTCAAATTTGTGCATCTCTGATCTGCCACAGCTCACATTGAAAACATCAGTAATACAGATACTCTAGAGAATCTATGAAAAAAAAATATATAGAATTCAGCTTCCAATCAAACCAAGTATACATGATTTCATCTCTAGTACATTAATTGCTAGCTATATTTTGTTTCAAGAATTATGTGCCTGGGTCTGATATTTTGTTTACAGAAATTATTTGTGTCAAATTCTGTCACAGCTAATTAAGCTAGAGTTTTATACCAGGTCCATGATATAGCCTCAAGTCCTGTACCAGATCCATGAAGGATTGGGTTTTTGTGGCAGATCCATGATAACGAGACTCAAGTCATGTGCTCAGTCCATAATTTTTTGAGTCCTTGTGGAAGCTCCATGACAATTAGACCCAAGTCTTATATAAGATTCATCAAGGTCTGAATTTTTGTGCCATGTCCATGATAATCAGCCATTTTCTATGCCAGGTTCATTATACTTAAAACAAGAGATTATATTAAAGATATGATCTTTCCACAGTCCATTAGAGTGCATACAAAAGCTACAGGATTAAAAGTGTAAGAATTTTTGGTATCAAGAGATTATATATTTAAAGATGGCCAAGGATGACTTGATCAATGTCCCAAATTAATGAGCTAGAGTACAAAAAAATGACCTAGCAATGATGCAAAGGGATGCCTATGTAAAGATAGGTTTGGTCATTTTCATGCTCTGTGCTGTTTGTAATTAATTGTCATGTCCCCTTCTCAGTGACATCTCTCGGAGCACAGGATTGGCCTATCATACGACCCTTGTAGGCTGATAGACTGGATAGAGGGTCACTTTGGAGCTTGGCTCAGCTTCAGTTGGCAGAGTTTGATCAGTAGGCTTTCGTTTGCGCTCGATCAGAGACTTTTTGCAGAAGTTGCTATTTTTAGCAGTTCCTGGCAGTCAGCGTGGGACCCCTGCTATTTTTAGCAGTATGGCTTTGGCAGTGTTCAGAATCACTTCAGTGTTCGTCAGCTTCAGACGGATCAGTCATCGGATGAATAACGAGGGAGATATTAATATTTAATTGTATTAATTAAATATTAATTTTTTTTTTATGATTATAATATAAAGTTATAATATTAAATTATAACTTAAGTGATTCTGTTTGAGGGGGTCGCCATCATCTGAGAGGGGCCAATTTGGCAATTAATTTATTACAAAATATTTGAGCTGAGACTATTGAATAATTAAAAGGGAAAAGTTCGAAATATTTTAATGAAACCCTATCTTTGTGGAAATCGCACTTTTCAAGAGATAAAGGGTTTTGCCTTGGGAATTGTGCCATTATGATGATTATTGATAATGAAAATTGATCAACTTTGATCTGAGCAAGAAGCTTTAGGGTTTCAAGTTTGAATTCCTTGGGGAACGAGCCATCTCCATCGGAAGCAGTTCAGAGGGTGTGAAATAACACCTGATTTATTGCCAGCAGAGGTTTCTTCATTCAGAGGAAATCATTGAACTTCAGAGTGTTTAAATATTCAGGGTTTCAGAGAGTTTCTTTCTTCCAGAAGACATCTAGCAATACAGGCGCACATATTCTCCACATTCAGAGATTCCAGAAAGAGGCCGTACCTTTTATTTATTGTTGTTGCTGTCTCAGCCGTACAAATCTGTACAGTACCAGGCCGTACCATCCATAAAAGGGCGTATTTTCAAAGGGGAGCAAAACGCCTTTCATATTTGACTTCTGTCTTCACCAGTCAAGGCGCCAACAGTCCAGGCATCTCTTTGCATCTTCAGAGAGAGGGAGAAGTGGATTTGCATGTCAGCCGTACCAGTTCAAGTTATTTACCAGCAAGCTGAAATCTCCAGGTTTTCATTAAAAGTCATCGCTTTTCTATTTGCATGTCAGTAGATATTCTTTGTAATCATTACTGGAGATTAAATAATAGTCTGGCTTCCATATTTGCTATTGCTTCTATAGTTTCAAGTGATAATTTATTTTATCTAAATTTATTATCTTTTTCAAGCAAAAACGCATTCTTCTTATTTATGCAAAAAACCACAAAAACGTCAAAAAAATCAAAAACTTCAAAAAAACCAAACCAAACAGTTAGATTTGAGAAACAGGGGAAACTTAGGGTTTCTACATTAATTAAGTTTTGATATTGAAGGGCAACAGGACTCCAGCAATGTAGTTTGGATTTATTAATGAAAAACCATTTTATATTTTAGGTGAGCGCTGTTACATAGGAGAAACCATTGCTATGTGCCAAAACGAATTTGTCACTTCTCTTATTTATTATCAGTGGTGGCATGTTAGGGTGTACTGGGTTTCAAGAAGCTCTTCTAATCATTGTTGGGGCAGTAAAATATCACCAAATGTGGCATGTGAAATTGTACATAAACATTGTACCAATGTACCCTATCTGTTTTATTTGCAAAAGATTTGTGGACAATTATGCTTTTCTAAATATATTTGCATCAATGGAGATGTTGAGTCTTTGTGGTAGATCAGTAGCAGTATTTGTCTTATTGTAGGAAAGGGTACTGTTATTTCATTGTTCCAAGCATATACAATGTGTACACAAAGTCATGGTGAAGAAAATGCAATATTCTCCTATTGTTGCAGACCAAATACAAACCATGGTCATATTGTAAATACAAATTTAAAATAATTTAGTAAATAAATCTAAAAACTTAAAATATTGTTTTGATTAAGGGGGAAAAATAGGTTTTGAATGGACCCGAAACCATTAACAACAAGTTTTGAATAGACCCAAAACCATTAACAAGCAAGTTTTGACAGGGACCTGAAACCCGCACAAGGAGATCAAGCTGCTAAAGGATAAAACAAACAGCACTAGCAGCCAACCAGAAGCAGATTACAAAATATTAACTTGAAATCTCAAATCTGCACCAAGAAAGGTTTTAACGGGAACCTTAACCCCAAAACAACCACAAGAAACAAGGGATTTGGACCCAAAAACAACCTGTATCGGCCAGGCAACCATCAACCTGAATCAGCCAAACTGCAGCACAATGCTTAACAGCACCAACCATCAGCAAACAACCAAAGACAGCCAAGTAACCAGCCAGACAGCAACACAATACTTGTCAGCACCATCCAACGAAACTAAACTCCCCACCTCAATAGGAGAGTTAAGAATCAGAGAGAAACACTGAAGAGTCTTAACAAGAACACAACACCAGTCCACCCACAGCACCAACCCAGCCTCCACCTCAATAGGAAGGGGCTCCCCTCTATAGGAGAGGATGAAATGAGACCCAGAACCATAGAGAAAAGAACTTCCCACACGATCCACAACCCACCTCTCCACCTCAATAGAAGAGCGCTCCACCTTCAAAAAAGCAGTCTCCACCTCCAAAGGAGACCATAGCTGAAAAAAGCGAAGGGAAGCAGCTACACCCATAGTAAAGACCACCATAACATCCTTTGGCAAATAAGTAAACAGGAACAAAGAAGAAGAAACAGAGCATTCCTCAGACAACAGCACACCCCCAACCTTGAAGCCAAACTTTAAGAACCAAAAGGGGGAGAGAATAGAGTTCAGCGAAACCAACAGGTAGACGGTCAAATAAAAAACCTTGCACCAAGAGAAACACTCCCCACCGAGAGCAGAAAGAAAACCAACACTGCAACAAAACAGGAGCCAAAGAGCAACAAACTCCCTACCCAAAAAAACAACCATAACCAACAAAGAGACAATGGACCATGAAAGAAGGGCACGATAAGGAAAGCCTCCAAACAGAGGGAGTAAAGAGTTGACAAGACAATGTAAACCAACCTACAACCCTACTTGCCAGTCAAGGTCTGAAACATGCCAAAAACAATTCACAACTAACTCCACCAAAGGCAGACCAACAACCGAAACCCCAAGCATCAGAAGCACCCACACAGAGGCAAAGAAGCCCCAAAAAAGCCAGAGAGAGCCCAGAGAGCCTGATGACAGAGAGAGAGGAGAGAAGGCACGGCAAGAAAAAACCACTTCCAACCCAACATGCCAGTTAAGGTCTAAGATAAGGCCATCATTCTCCTCAACCAACCCCTCAGCAAGAACACCAAGCACCACACCCAGCACCAACACCAGCACCAAAGAAGAAACAGAGGAACTCGAAAGGAGGAGGACAAGGCAAGGGAAACCTCCAAGCAGAGAGTGTAGAAAGCCAACAAGACATTGAAGAACAACCTCCAACCCTACATGCTAGTCAGGGTCTGAAACATGCCATGAATTGTCCACAAGCAACTCCACCAGAGGCAACCCAACAAACTCATCACGACACAACGAAAGCCCCCATACAGAGGTAAAAAAGCCCCCAAAAGGCCAGAGAGAACCAAGAAAACCTACAGACAGAGAAAGAGGAGAGAAGGCACAACAATGAAAAACCACTTCCAACCCGACATGCTAGTCAAGGTCTGAGATAAGGCCACCAAACTCCTCAAACAATCCATCGGCAAGAGCTCCAGGCACAACCACCAACACCACACACAGAGACACAAAAAGCCACTCCCCAAAGAATAGCCTCTGCCCAGCATAGAAGAGCAACAAGGGAGGCCACGAGCAGAACCAACACCGAACACGCTAGAGAAAGGACCCACATAGGAAGTGGCGCCCCTAGCAGCAGCACAGAGAGAAACACCAAACGGTAGCACAGGAGAAGGACCAGCGGCGCCAAACAATCCTCTCAACACCAACACGATCCTTGTCTGGGTCGTCCTCACCACCATCGTCTCCATCGTCTTCCTACGAATTCAAACTCAGACTCCTTCTCCCTCTCCCACCCGTCGCCATTGTCTTCTTTTCTTTTCTTTTTTTTTGTTATAAATGTGTTTTCCCTATTTTTTATCTCAACAATTTTTAAAATTTTCACGCCAAATTGACAAGCGTCATCATGCATCAAATATGTCATTGTATTCTTCTATTCTTACATTGATTGGTTTTTCTAATTATTCACTTAAGTTTACAGCCTGATACCCTTGAATGTCATAGTCTTACTGACCCTTAACTTTCATTAACCAATTTTTGCACCATAGGTATTATCCTTTATTTTCCGATCATGTTTGTGTTGTAGCTTTAAGTCCCCATTGGCATTCCATGTGTCATTTCAGCTTTAAGTCCCCATTTACATTCCATGTGTCGATTTCCTATTGCATTGCAAGGGTCCTTCACATTGCTATTTTTTATTTGAAACCTTTTGCTAAAACCATGAGCTAGCGATATCATGCCACGTGACCCTGACTTAAGAGGCATACCTAGCAATTCATACAATGTTGTGTTGTCCTCACACTAAGTTGATGGCTCATGATTGGTTCATTAATGATTATGTGTACGCTTCAAAGTGTAATTGCAAAAGACTAGTCAATTTTTGGCAAGTCGCAACATCCTATTGCATCACACAGTTCATTTACATCATGGTTTTGAATGTGGGCACCACTCTCATTCCTATGATATGTGATGACTTTATATTTTCTACGAGTATGTTGATTTGGTTTCCAGCTCGGAAATATCTTATGTGATGGTGAACAAGCGGCAAATTGTTATTGCATCACGTGACTACTTCATATCGCAATTTTTATTTGAAATACTTTGTTAAAACAATGAGCTAGTGATATCATGCCATGTGTTCTTAAGTTAAGTGTTGTACATGCCAATTCCTACAGTGTTGTGTTGTCCCCATGCCAAGTTGACAGTTTATGATTGGCTCGTTAATGCTTATGTGTAGAGTTCACAAAGTAGGTATGAAACTCCTATCAACTTGGGATAGTTGGTGAAATTCCATTGTATCGTGCAGCTCCTTCACTTTCATGATGCACAATGGCTTTGGTTTTTCTAGGTGGAAATTCTAGTGTGGGTCCCAATTTGGCAATATAATATGCAAAGACAAACAAATGGTAGATTACTACTGCATCCCAGTTTTGAATAAATAAAAAGAGTCTGTAGAGATCTTTCTTTTTGGATAAATAAAAGATAATACAGCAAGTTTATGAGCTAACATGTTGCCTTTTATACTATATTTTCTTCTTATGTTGAATTTGCAACCTTTCCTTTGAATTTTTTATGTCATGTGATGAATGCAAATGTTTCTCCTTTATACATGTGTTTATCTTATGCAACTTGGATGATTGAACAGGCTATTATCTTATCTGTGTGTCATATAACCCTATGTGAATACATTTTTCTTATGTTAAACTTCATACCATTTATAAAACCCCACTTGCATTCTTTCTATTTTTATTTCTTTGCCTTTTTCTACTTTCTGTTCTAAAGCATACCCCTAAAAACTCCAAAAATTTATCCCTTTTCGTTTCTATTTTTATTTCTTTGCCTTTTTCTACTTTCTGTTCTAAAGCATACCCATAAAAACTCCAAAAATTTATGATACGAGGGAGCTGCCCCTCTCAAACATAGAGGAAGATTGCTAATCTGATAGCAATTTCTACAACTATTGGAATGTTTGCTGCTACCTGTTGGGCAAGTCTGAAGCTATTTGCAGCTAAATATAGTAGCAACAAATCAATTTACCAACAAACTGTAAAGTTAAAACTTAAAACCCCTAAATGTTGTTTTTAGGGTTGTCTAACTACTGTTTTCAGTGAAAATAGCAGTTCAACTAAAAACAACATTTTATAACCATATATGAACATTGATTTCAGATTTAGGAGTGAGCATGTAAAATAAAATATCATATATGCAAATCCCAAAGCACGAAGGGCCAAGGATTATCTTGAAGATTAAAGACTTATTGAATGTGTTGAAACTTGAATGGTTGATCAATGAAGACTAGGCACTTGCTCTTCCTCTTGTTGTTGCTCTCACACTTGCTAGTGATCTCACTCTTGCACCTTCTTGTTGCAATTTCTATCCTTGCTCAATGCTTTGATAGTGATTTGCTGTGGTGGGATCCATTTCTATATTTTTTCTAATGGGATCCATTTTTTATATTTTTTCTAAGTGCTCAGGGTGTGGATGGGACCCATGAGCTATTAGAGTTAGAGTTAATAGCCCAAATGCCTAAAAACATGCCTGATTTTTTAAATAAATAAGTAAAAGTGTTTGACATTGGAGAATGTGTAGTCATCTCAGGTAATTTTAGAGACTTTTGGAAATTTCCTAAATGCTCAAGGGACATACTGACATCCCTTGAACGTCCTCATTGGGGGGACACCCCCAAAACTTCCCCTCTCTAAGGTGACATCCTCTACCTACTAATGGCAGTGGGGCACAACAGGGGTACAGAATGCACAAAATGCAGAAGAAAAGGATATGCAAAAATAGGAATCCTTGTTCTTCAACCTTCAGCAAACAAAGGATTTAATTTTTGTTGCAAAAGCAGTGATATAGAAAAGATGAAATCCTAACTTGACTAGTATTAATGATTAATCAATTATTTTAGATTTATGAGTTAATTTGAGCCCTTGGCGAGTCAAACTAGGGCCTGATCAATGGCAAGGAGGGAAGGGTGGAGAATAAGCTGCAGGTAGTATGTTTCACCTCCCACAAAAAACTCAAGAAAGAGAAGCTGAGTTTTCTATATAGAAATATTGTAAGAGATGTCAAGCTTAATTGTGAATCAACCTTAATGGCCCCTAGTTATGTGGAACCTCTACGGTTTTTTCTTACATATATATTGTCTTGGTTTTAGGCCTATGGTTTTAGAGGTTATTCCAATTGTGGATTTTGATAGCATGAATCCACGCTAAGAGATAGTATCAAGTAATAGAATACTTATTTTAATATATTAGTGTCTCTTATACATGCTGTCATTGTATCAATAATAAGAATGGAGACTTTGCATACCTTGTGGCATGGCTTGAATTGCATTATCACTTTTTTTATCACAAGTCCTGCCACCTGCAAGCGAAGAGTAAGTTGCAATCAATCTCTTGCTCTCTAAATTCTTATCTATACGCTGCTGCATTTTGAAATTGCTGTAATTTGTCACTCTCAAACTACTTTTGTTCTATGAAATCATGTTGTAGAACCTTTCAACTTATATTATTCCTTTACATATTATAGTCTTATTATTGACTATTATCAGTGCGTGCATGTATGTGTTTAACACAGCTAGTATATAGGCAGAGCTGGTATGATCCACTTTTTGTCCAAACTCTCCAGAGAAAAAGGATCTTTGTTCACTTCATAAAAAAGATCAAATAAAAAGAATTTTTTAGGCATACCTTGGGCCATGCCAGGATTTTCATTATCAATATTATTGTCACAAGTTCTGCTGCCATCTGCTACAGAAGATTCCTTAGGAGAGCTAAGTAGTGGTGAACAATGTACACAAAAGTACCGATCAGATGGAAGCCAAAAATATCATCAAATCAAATGAAACTTCTTTTATAAATGATATTCATCTGAGTTTAATTGGTTTTGCAACATTCAATTTAACTAAACTAAAAATTCAGTGAAGCTGTAGAACAATAAGCTGTTGTGTTGTAACAGCATTGAGGACATCAAAAAAATTCAGAAACAGTAAACTGGACATGTCCATCATAGTCCAATTAGACATTTAAACTCATGCTGCACAGCATATGAAATTTGGCTTCTATCAAGCAGTTTTAATCTTGTAAAAGCACCTCTACCCTACAATTAGAAGCATAACAGATGGATAAGATAGATTTGTTTGTTGAACTCCAACCTGGTAAAAGATGATCTCTTGTCCTCCATCACATATGACACACAAGAAATCAGCTGCATAGATTATTAAAACGGTTCCTTAGAAAAAAAGTTAGCAGATATTGCTTATGATATCATAAAATGAATAATAATGATTATTAAATCCTTCAAATATTCTTTAACCTTCACCAAAATATAAGAAAATTCTTGAAACTGTATTTGACTTTACTGAAATTTAGGTTAGAAGAGAATATACAGGTCTAACTTCTTCACAGCTACACAATGTTACAGCACCAAAAGCTTCTCCAGATATTAGCTTTTCAATTACACAACTCTACAATTTTCTTCTAATGGTGGTTACTTAATATAAACTGTTTTCATTCTCAATATCCTCACAAATTAATAGGTACTTCAACAAACTCTCTATTTCTTTTAAAAAATCAATTACAATAGTCTCTTTTTTTTCAAAAAATAATTTTAAATATAAAGTTCTCAATACCCTCACTTTACCATGGAAATCTGACAAGCCTCTTCGATTTAGTTAATATTTTTCTTAGATTATCAATTACCCTACTCCATGTATTTTTGTGCTGTAATTCTATTCACATTATTAAAACATGCAAATTTAAGATAAATTCCAGAAATTTAACCTATTTACCATTCAGTTCAATTTTCTTGCCTTGCAATTATTGACATGCATAAATTTAAACTAATCTGTAAACTATGACTCTCTGGACAATTTTCTTTCTCTGCAACTTTATTGCAATCTTTATTTCCAATACTGAAATGTGGCTGATGAAGCTCGTTTCTAAAAACTCCCTCTATTTGCTTCAGTTATCTTGCCCTACAACTTTATTTACATTAGCCCACCAAGCACCAAGTGATGAAGTATAAAGACAAAACATGTCCTCTACACATGTTTTTATGCCCAAGTGATCCATCCCATGAATAGGCCTAAGGATTTTAAGATGGTTAGTGTTGAAAAATACTAAAGACAAAACATGTTTCTACACACGTTTCTATGCCCTAGTGATCCATGGCATGAATGGGCATGGCTTTTAAGATTGTTAGTGTTGAAAAATAATAGTAAAAATAGGCTTAGTCATTCCCCTTGGCTTTAAAATGTGAAACGATAAGCCAAGTGAAGATGATGAAAATGTAAAAGACATAAGACACAAGACAAAAGATAAATGCAATGAAAATCAATTTACGTCAATCCTTTACTGTTCCAATATCCTTGATTGAGCTAAAGTGATGCACCCTACTCACTTTATTTGCTCTTGAAGTAGTTGATATGCGGTTTGCTCTCAAAGGTACAACATAACCTTGATGAGTTGGATGATTTTAGATGTATTTAGAATTTTAGACAGCATATACTTAACTCAAATTGGATGATGAAAATGAAGGGACAAGGCTTCAATTTATAGATTTTTTATGGATGAAATGGAAGGTTGAGATGCATTGAGAAGATCGAGGCATTAGCCTTGTGGCAAGTGTCACAAGGTGGAGGCTTGAGAAAATGGCATGTGTCATAGAAAAGGGGGCTAGGTGTGCTCACATTGGGAAGAACAAGGAGATGTTTAGGGTGGCTACACATGGGGAAGTGGATCTCACAGATGTGCGAGCATCCAATAAGAAGCTTAGTCAAAGGATGAGGTGGAAGGGGATAGTGACCTATGCATGCTAACACGTGTGAGCATTAAAGAGGGTTTGAGGGCACTTGTCACATGACTACAAATTTGGGGATTTGGGAGGATTTTTGATTGAGGAAAATGCTAATGAGGATTAGGAAGGATTTAGTTAATTAATTAATTAATTAAATAATGTAGTTTAGAAGAATTTAGGAGTAGGGGCTAAGATTAGATTAATTAAATTAATCAATCTTTAGAAGAAAGGGGATAATGTAATTAATTAAATTTAGTTTAATTAATTAAGGAAATAATCAAAAATTATTTAAATAATAAATTATTTAATTAATTTTAGGAGATGGTGAATTATGGCTAATAATTAATTAAATATTAATTTAATTAATTATGTGGTATGGTCAAATTCAGGGTGTCTACACCAAGTTTTAGAAACTTCCTCTATTCATGGTTCTCTTCAATTTTCCTGCCCCGAAAATATTTCCAAGTTATAGGAATGTACAGGTTAAGCAAACACCCAGAAACTTTCTCTACCATTCGCTTCAAATTTCTGGCCCTGTAATTTTATTTACATTACTGAAATGCACAAGTTTAGTTTAATTTCCAGATACTTCTTCTATTTATGATTCTTGTCAATTATTTTCACTGCATTTTTTTAGAATTTAGAATGTATAAATTTAAACTAGATTTCAAAAACTTCACCTCCTTATGATTCTCTTTAAGCTGCATACTTTGCAACATTAACTACAGTACCGATATGTGCAATAGCAAGCTAACTTTGAAAGACTTCCTCCATTTTATATTCCCTCTGATTTTCTTGCCCTGCAATTTTATTAGATTATTGACCTTTCTTTTGTAACAGAAATTTTCAATCTTCTTGCCCTGCATTCTTATTAGACTATTAAAATTCACAAATTTAAGTTAGAACTTTTTCTGATCCAATTTTCAGCTTAGAGTTTAAACTTTAAATGAAAATCACAGAACTCTGAAATTTAAGTGTTGATGTTACAAAATAATTTTAAATAAACACGAATAGGACACATACACAGTGAAGTCACAAAATGCTCAATTTTAAGCTAGGGTTTTTTTTGGTTCAATTCTCAGCTTAGAGTTAATTTGAGAATATCAGAATTTTAAAATTTAAGAAGTAATGTTATAAAATAATCCTAAATAAAGATGAACAGGGCATTTGCATGATGAAAGTAACAATTCTTATTTCCAAGAAATTCTCAAATCTCTATGTAGCATTTTCTTCAATTTTCTTGCCATGCAATTCTATTTACAGCATTGAGATACACAAATACAAACTAATTTTCAAAAACATATACTATTAATAATCAGAAACTTCCTTTCTTTACGCTATATTTCAATCTTCTTGCCCAGAACTTCTCTTTAGTCTTTACAGTAGAAATTTATGCTAATTTCTAGAATCTCTCTAAATACAATAGTTTTCAATCTTCTTGCTTGGCAATTTATATACACTATTGAAATGTATAAAGTTAAGCTAAGGTTTTTTTGGCCCAATTTGGCACTCAGTGTCTCAGATGGAAATGGCAAAACTCTTAAAAACTAAAGAATTAAAGCTATGAATTCCAACAATATTTAGCTATTTTCTTCAGTTTTCTTGCCCTGCATTATATTTACAATTTTGAAATCTGCAAATTGAAGCTAATTTCAGGAAATTTCATCTCTTTACAAATCCTTACAATATACAAGAATTGCAGCTTTATTTATAGTATGGAAATATGCAAAATTGAGTTAACTTCAATAAACTTTATCATTTATCGTTCTCTTCGATTGTTTTGGTGGCAATTTATCTCATAAACAAAGACTTCAATTCATTTTGCATGCTTTCAAATTTTCTTCCCCTTGAATTGTACTTTACTGAATTTTACAAATTTAAGCTAGGGCTTATTCTGGCCCGATTTTACTCCTAGTGTTTCAAATAAAAGAAAGAACTATGGCATTCAAGAACAAAAGCTATGTCTAATGTGATGAGCTCAAGTGGTCAAAATATTAGAGGCTTCCAAAGCAGTTCCCCAAATTCAGATCCCCAAGAGACATGATAAAGTGTTGAAATTAGGTAAAGGTAAAGGTGGGGTTTTTAGTCAGTTCCAAGCAGAACACAAATTTGGTATATAAGAACCCCCCTGTGACATTGTTTCTTCACTTACCTTATATATTGATCAACGAGGTGTTCATGCTCTACTCTCCTCCCTATTTGAAACTGTGCCTCCTCAAAGGTGTCACAGGCCTTCACCGTGAAGCTCACTCATGCTTAACTAGCATATCTAACCCGCTGGAATTGACATATGCCCAACTGACGTGGTGGGATGAAATAAAAATTTGGTGTATGAAATTCTCCTTGTGGGATTGTTTTCTTAGTTACCTTAAATATTTGTTCGACAAAGTATATGCCTCCATATTTGAATTCATGCCTCCTCTATGGAATACACAAGCCTTCATAATGAGGCCAATTCACGCTGAACTACCATGTTCAACTTGCCGAGCATAGCATAACTCAATAGACAAGATGGGATGCAAGTCCTTAGAAGAGGTACACTGACATCTAAGCAGATCACTGTGCAAGAAAATTTTAAGAAATACAAAAAATTGAGTCTTGATGTTCAACGAGTCATGACTTTCAAGAGCCGGAGCTATGATATTTAATAATAATTCATTATTTTGAGCAATAATGTGTGATATCCAACAACATATTTTGACTTTAAGAGCTAGAATTTCCAACCATAATTTGTGGGTTTCAATAATAACTTATAATTTTCAACAAAAAAATATTATTTTTGATAATCAGCTATAGTCTTTAGCTTTGATTTTCAACAATTATTAATACAAACTTTAACAACAAATTGTTATTTTCAAAGACCATAGCTATTGTTTTGAGCAATAACTCGTGAGTTTCTTTAAAGATTATGATTTTCCCACAATTTATTTTCAGAAATTAAATCTACGGCTTTGAACAATATCTCATAATTTTTAAAAATATTTTACAAAATTAACAAAAAAATATTATTTCAAAAAACCAAGGTTATTCTAAAGAACAATAAATTATGATTTTCAACAATAGCTCGTGATTTTTTAATTTATTGTTTTTCAAGAACCAAAGAACAATCTACAGTTTTGAATAATAATTTGTGATTTTCAAAGATAACTTAAAATTTCCAACAAAAATAATACTTTCAGTAACCAGAGACATGGTTTTAAACAATAATCTTTTTATTGTCTGTAATGATTTATAAAATTCAACTACAAACCCTTACTTTTGAATATCGAAATTAAATCAAAAATAATTTATGGTTTTCAACAATAACTCGTGATTTTTCATTCAAATTATTATTTTCCATGAAACAAAGCTCTGTACGGATTTGAACAAAAGTATACTATTTCCAGCAAAGAAAAAAAATAAAGATTCAGAACTATAGTTTGAATAATAATTTATGACTTTCTATCAATAATTTATTTTAGAAAAATAGAACACTTACTTGATTGACCATATGTTAAGGCCGAAAAAGATCAGTGCTGCGCCTGCGCAATATCCTCCTGTGTTTCCTCTTTATCGAAAATGTAATAATGTGGAGGTGAATATACAGTGAAGATTTTTAAGCGCTGCTCGTCTGCCATTGTTTAAAACCTCAAAGCTATCGAAGTACAGAGATTAAAGACGACAAATTTCGTGTTTATTCCCGCCTCAAAGGAAAGGCTTATGGTACATATGGTAACGTGTATGTATTACTTCTCCGCCACCTTGGTGAGGAGACGTTCCGTTGCTCTTAACGGCGTTATAAATGCCCTCCAACTCCTCGGATCTAGGAATTGGCTCTTTTTATGGGTAAAAGAGGAGTTGAGATCCCTTAAATTCTTTCCAAATATGTCAATTTAAGGATTTTAATTACTTTTATGATTATTATTAATTGTTTGCAGTAGGGTTCACTCTCTAGAGATGTGATTTTATTTTATTTTTAAAATCATATATATGAATTTTTATGTTTATTTATAATTAGGTTTATGTTGTTTTTTTGATTGGTTTTTGTTGATTGATATAAATATGAAATATTTAAAAAAATTATTTTAATATGTTATATAAAAAGAAAGTCTAATTTATGATAAGAATTTGGGACACATAACAAATATATTTAGGATATTAAATTCATTGAGAAATCATCTAATAAAATATTGAAATCCATTTACTACTATTGTGACTTAATTTGACAATGTAAAATTTTACTTGAGTCACAATCCTATTGTGCATTAGATCTCATTTTGTATATCACTTGTAATCAATCTCAAAAAAAATTAAATGGGTTTCCCTTGGTCAAACTGTTTAGGTGTTCATTATTGGTGTAGGAGCACACGGGCGAACAGGCGATCAACACCAACCAAAAACATTGTTTGTTTTGCTTTCAATTTTGGTTTCGTTCGTGTTTGGTTTCTCTCACTTCGATCAGTGCCTAAACCACTTAAATTCCACAATCTCATTTTGACACTTTAACGAGATGACAATGAAGCAAATACATCTCAAAGAAGTGTCATCTCATGAAGTATGGTGATAAGGAATCTTTTACGCAAATGTAATTGGCTGGTGTAAAGCCAAGCTACACTATCTTTTTGTCAGCTTTTGCATAGCTTGAATATGATGGAATGAAGCATAAACAGTCATCGATCGGAGGATGGTACAGTTTGGTATCCTTTGACAATGTATCATGTGTGATAATTGATTGAATCGAATTCACTAGGAATCATACCATTTTAAAAATGGCATTTTGAATATTTTAAATTGGGAATAAAATGCAAATAAAGCAGGAAATTCAAAATGCAGAAGGGCGCAAGAACCTTTGGAAACTATTATATGAATCGAATTGAAAATGGGGGTAGAAGAAGACATTTTATTTTTGTTTACAATGCAAATTTAAGACTCAACAAAAGGATACACCATGTAATTAGACAATTAAAAGCACATGAAGAATTGTGTGCATAGCTTTGAGGGGGTCGATAGGAATGTGGGGCGGCTATTTTATGTTAAAAAAGACAGATTTCAAACAAATGAAAAAGGTTGCACATAATTGGAGAAGAGAAGGCCGATGAACGTTGGAAAGGCCAATATAATTGATGAAAAGGTCAATATATCTAAAGCAAGAAAGGTTGATAACATTATAATTTGCAATTTTGAAATGATTTTTTTTTTTTAAATGTCTTTTTATATTCAATGGATCGATGAAACTGAAAGGAAGGGGCGACAGTTTTGGAAAGGTTGTTAGGGTGGTTGACCAAGTGAAGAGGAAGAGGCATCAAGCTAAGTGTGTGCAGTAGCGGTGGAGGACCCCTTGTTTAAAAACAATAGAATTCAAATTTAAAACAAAGAGAGAGAAGGGGTGCTAAGTTAGGGATAACAAGAAAAATTGTTTGTAAGAATAAGGGAAAGAGGGGTTGCGCACAAGTGGAGATGAGGACTGTGCATAGAGACTATAAGTTACAGCAGGGAAGATGAAAGTCGCATTACTTTTAATGAATTAAATGGAAGATGGCATGTGTGATGCCAGAGTGAAGGCAGCGCAAGAAATGAATTAAGTTGGTTTAAGAGAAAGCTAGAAAGAAAAGTGATAAGGAAATCAGCTTTGAGGGAAAATCAAAGAGCCATGCAATATAATGAATGATGTATACTGGAGTGAATAATATATGTGCATTAATGTAGTCGACTTGTATAGGGAAGAGATGCACATGACTGAATGTAGATTGTGTGGAAAGAGGTTGTGGAGAGGGATGAAGAAAGTTGAATATGCAGAGAAAAGACATAGTGTCCATAACAATGAGAGAGGCTATTGAGGGCCAATGGTTGTAATGGTTGCTTATGTAATTATGTTTATGAAGAATGTTCAATAAAGTTGAGTGTTGGTTTGATGCTTGTTGCAATTTTTATAATGTTTTTGAAATTGATCAACAGAGTGGTCTGTGAATGTGAGTTGTTTTGTGAGAGGGGAAACCCTCTTGCATCAATTGGTATTAGAGTGGGTAGTCCTGAGAGTGGAGAGGATCCACAACACCTACAGGTGTTGTGTGAACAGATCATCAATTGTGAGGCAATTCACACCAAAAATTAAGTGTGAAGCAGTAGAGAAGAAGTTTGAGAGGGTTGTTGTGGGTAGAGGAGTCCTAAGAAGCAGAGAGCTTGAAACCATGATGGAATGTGTTTTGTAGATTAAGAGTGATTGTAGCAGGAAAGATGGTTTGGGTTGTGAGGAGACTTGTGCGGATAATATTTTGGGAGCAGTATTGGGATGATGTGGAGGATGAAATATTTGAAGCGATGGAAAAGATGGTTCGAGGAAAAGTGGAAAAGAGTGTTGAAAAGAGTGAAAGGAAAATGGTGAAGTAAAGTGAAACGAAGAAAGAGGACAGTGAAAAAGAGTATTACAGCCTAAGTTGGATGAAGAAAGATGAGAGAGCAGCCCCTGTTGAAGAAGTTGTAGTAGAAACATGCCATGAGGATGGCATGACAAGAGAAGAAGAAAATATCGAGGTGAGCAGTGAAGAGGTCATAGTAGATGATGAAGGTGAAGTAGATTTGTTCGCACAACTATTGGAAATTGAGGAAGAGGGGACATCAAATCTTGATGTAGCAGCGAAAGTTGAAGAGTGAAAAGTTGTAGCTGATAAGGAAGCGGTAGATGCCGCAGTGAAGTTCAATGTTGTAGTGGTGAATGCGGATGAGGTAAAAAAACTTTATGATGTTATCATGTTTTCAAATGAGATGGATAAAGGACTAGAGCTTGTAGTAGATGTTGCATGGTTATGTGTAGAGTTGGTTGAGGATGTTGTAGGATTTTGGTGGAGGTGGTCGGTTCGAGGTGGGTTTGAACCCATGGAGGAGGAGAGAAGAGTGCAAAGGATTTGGTATAGGAGATTAGACTTTGGTGGAAATAAGTCCACAAGGGGAAAAGTGAGAAAGGTACAACATTGTTGGATGAAGGTGGTGTGTGTTCTAGCACGATGCTGGAAAAAGTGGAAGAAGGGTTGAATTTGAGCACTTGGACAGTGAAGGAGTTTGCTACAAGTTGACGACAACTTGGAAGAGTAGTGAAACTACTCAACTCATCATTGTGAGCCTATGCTCACAATCTTTCTACCCAACGTGTCTGGTGTAGGAGCACACAGGCGAACACACAATCATCACCAACCAAAACATTGTTTTTTTTGCTTTCAATTTTGGTTTCGTTCATGTTTGGTTTCTCTCACTTCGATCAATGCCTAAACCTCTTAAATTTCAATCTCATTTTGACACTTTAACGAAATGACAATGAAGCAGATACATCTCAAAGAAGCGTTGTCTCATGAAGTATGGTGATAAGGAATCTTTTACACAAATGTAATTGGTTGGTGTAAATCCAAGTTTCACTATCTTTTTGTCAGCTTTTGCATGGCTTGAATATGATGGAACGAAGCATAAATAGTCATCGATTAGTGGATGGTACAATTTGGTATCCTTTGATAGTGTAGAAGGTGTGATAGTTGATCGAATCAAATTCACCAAGAATCATACCATTTTAAAAATGACATTTTGAATTATTGTAAATTGGGAATAAAATGCAAATAAAGTAGAAAATTCAGAACGTGGAAGGGCGCAAGAACCTTTGGAAACTATTATATGAATCAAATTTAAAATGGGGGTAGAAGAAGACATTTTATTTTTGTTTACAATGCAAATTTAAGACAATGAAAGTTTGTGCCATGTAATTAGACAATTAAAAACACATGTAGAATTGTTTGCATAGCTTTGAGGGGATTGATAGGAATGTGGGGTGACTATTTTATGTTAAAAAAGGAAAATTTCAAACAAATGAAAAAGGCTACGCATAACTGGAGAGGAGAAGGCCGATAAACTTTGGAAAGGCCAATATAATTGATGAAAAGGCTAATATATCTGAAGCAAGAAAGGTCGATAACATTATAATCTACAATTTTAAAATGAATGTTAAAAAAAAAGATCTATGTATTTTCATATTCAATGGATCGATGAAACAGAAAGGAGGGTGCGGTGGTTTTGGAAAGGCTATTAGGGTGGTCGACCAAATGAAGAGGAAGAGGCATCGAGCTAAGTGTGCAGCAATAGTGGAAGACCCCTTGTTTAAAAACAATAGAATGCAAATTTAAAACAGAGAGAGAAGGGGCACTAAGTTAGGGATAACAAGAAAAGTTTCTCATGAGATAAAGGGAAAGAGGGGTTGCGCACAAGTGGAGATGAGGACTGCATAGAGACTGTAAGTTACGACCTGGAGGATGAAAGTTGTGTTACTTTTAATGAAATAAATGGCAGAAGGGATGTGTAATGTCAGAGTGGAGGCAGTGCAAGAAATGAATTAAGTCGGTTTAAGAAAAATCTAGAAAGAAAAGTGATAAGGAAATCAGCTTTGAGGGAAAATCAAAGAGCCACACAATATAATGAATGATGTATATTGGAGTGAATAATATATGTACATTAATGTAGTTGACTTGTATAGGGAAGAGATGCATGACTAAATGTAGATTTTGTGGAAAGAGGTTGTGGAGCATGATGAAGAAAGTTGAATATGCAAAGGAATGATATAATGTCCATAACAATGAGAGAGGCCATTGAGGGCCAATAGTTGTAATGGTTGCTTATGTAATTATATTTATGAAGAATGTTCAATAAATTTGAGTGTTGGTTTGCTGCTTGTTATAATTTTCATAATGTTTTTGAAATTGATCAACAAAGTGGTATGAGAATGTGAGTTGTTTTGTGAGAGGGGGCAACCCTTTTGTAACAATTATCATCCCCCGTGTTCTTATAAGTTGTTGAAAGTTGCAAAAAATTCAAGAAGGTTCTAAGTCTAAGAGTCTTTTGGTCATTTTATGTATTTTTTTGTGGAGTTGTAGGGTTTTTATGGACTACAAACATTTTCTATTTATCTAAGCTCTTGTCCTAATTGTCAAGCCTGCATGAAAATTTTGTAAAGTCTATCGAGTCCCTTTTTCTCTATTTCTTTCATTCCATTAGTTTGTGGGATTTTAATGGACATTCAAATTTCAATTTCTTTGTCCCAATCTCTCATCCTCTTTCACATCCCCACATCCTCTCTTTCACTTGCTCCTTTTCTCATTTTCCTCTTACAAAGTTGTGGAGTTCACTTTGATTTCCTCCTGATCCTTTCGTCTTCTTAACTTCTAGTCCTTCTCTATTTATGATTCCTTCAACCCTTGCTTCCTTCTATGTTTTCCTCTTGCGAACTTTCGAAGGTCATCCCAACTTCTTCCAATCCTTGTGCCTCTCTTGAACTCCTAACCTATAGTCAAATTCCACCTTTCATATTTATAGTTTATTTCTCCTTTGCAAACTTGTGCATTTCTAATACACTTATTTTGTTTTCCCTCCACCTCTAAACCTCTCAAACTCCAATTCCTTAATTATTTTCTATATTCCTTCCAATTTCCCTTTTTGTAAAATTCAATTGCAAATTTCACTAGACTTTTAAACTTTCATCCCCATGTCTAGTTCTCACCTCCAATCTTGTAATGGAACTCTACACCCCCTACCATCTACTATCTTTTCCTACTTTCCCTCTTATTTCTTTTTGTTTTAGACTTTCATTCTACTATTCTATCTTGACTTCCACTTCCACATCTAATTCTCATAAAAAAATTCCAATGCTTTTGTTGTTTATTTTTTCCTATATAGTGTTCAAGCTAACTTTCAAACAAGTCTATTTTTCCATTTGGGAATCTTGTCTTGATCTCTAGTTTTGCATCTCTCCCACATTTCTCCATATTGCTTCATTTTCTCATTTCACCATTTTATAGAGTTTTGATGGACTTATATACTTCCTTTGTTATGTCATATCCTAACTCCTATCCCACATCCAAACCTCACATTCTCTCATGTTCATCTTAAGCACTCCCTCAATCTTCATAGAATGTCATTCATGACCTAGTTCCTACGATTACTCCAAGAGGAGTTCCCACCTAAACACCATTTTTCATCTCAAATATGTAGATTCACATGCGATTTCAATGATGGGGGATGAGGGAAATCATGTTGTCATTAATGTAATGGTTGATCTTTATCTCCTAATGGTTCTCATGCCAATTCAAAATCATTTATTTAGAAATTTTTGTAGGATTTTTTTCTTGTCTTTTATGTCACATTTATGATCTCTAGTTCTTTATCAAATTCTTGCAAGCAATTGGGTAACCAAACAAAGTGCTATATGTAAATTATTTTACTTGTCATTTAAATGATTGATCATTTTTATATTTCCACACTACTATAATGGTCAAAATTTGTCTAGGGTTTCAACTCCTACAAATCTAGTCACCTACAAAGAAACACGTTCTATAAATCAAAAAGAGTGATTTTGTAATTAAATGTCTCCTTGGTCATTTGTAGAGCTTTAGGGGAACTTCTATGTGATGATTTGTGATAACATTTTAGCAATGTTTCCTCTTACCACATTTTTTTGTATGAAATTAATTTAAGGATTTGATAAATTTCATAAAAATTTGTCACTGTAATAATTAGTTATAATGGTCTCTTTCTTATTGCATGTGGATTTTTGGAGTTTGGAAAGGGATTATTAAGTATGTTTGGTTATTTGATATCATATCTATATTATTATAAATTAACATGTTATTTCTCTTGGTAAACTATGACTTTGTAACCTACTAAATAAAGCATAATTCTTAGAAATTTATGATCCATCATACACTCAAAGAAAAAAACATCTTTCACTAGTAGTTTAGGAGTAAGATTAGCAGTTAGTATGCACCACATGATTTGGTGATTCATCTAGAGAAGCGTCTTTTGTGAGCTATAAATTTTCTTATCCTAGAAGGAGTTATGTTTTACATACCTACATATTACATTTGCACAATGATGGAACGTTATTAGTTTGTTAGAGGTTGTATACACAATAGGTTAGTCTTTGAGCTAGTGACAACTTTTGGGGGCAAGTGTACATTGGATACTACTATTGTAGTTTTAGTTTATCTATCTTTCAATTGTGACTAATCCTAATAAGGATATTTCTAGAGCACCCTCCTAAGTTTAGTTGAGCTCAAAGTGAAGGAGAAATTATTCACTCTCAACAATCGGCCTTAAATCATTGAATCTTTATTGATGAGTTGACCAATTCCCTTTAGGATGGAATTTCCCTAGCCCTAAAGCAGATTTATTCTTCTAGGAATGTAAGCAATGATTTTGGGACCTAACAAAATGGTATTGTTGTAGGGAATAGTTTAACTTTGGAATCATCTAGAAGACACTACAACTCGTAGTTATTTACAATTGTTGAATTAATTAATGTGAGCAATTAGAAGCTTTTCAATTCTTATTTGGTAATTTGAAGTTTTCAATTGCTAGAGAAAAAAATAATCGCTTATGAGGGAAGAACGAAAACTTTATTTCAATCAAACCCATATTTTTAATATATAAATTAAAAAACTTAAAGACGGAAGAAGAGGGCAACCCAAATACCAAAAAAGACAAGAAATAGTTTCAAATCATGTAAGGAAATAATAAACCATGCAAAAAGCTAAGAATATTGGTTAGTAACTTCCACTAAACTCTCAAGATATAGAAGTAATAACATAAGGTAGCTCAATGATGTAGTCATTAACATTAGAAATCAATAATAATATACTTTTGATGATTTAGCTGGTAATATGGTTAGAACACATAAAAAAAATTATGAGTTTAACCATGAGATACAAAGAAATTATGGAATTATTAATGCGAGAAATAGTGATAGATCCTATGATACATGTAGGAAAGATTTTGGCATGATAAATTAAAATATGGAAACACACATTGTTGGCCAATGTCCCACTTCTCCCAATATTTCACATAGGGATGAAATTAAATATGACACCTTATTCCATGATATTAGTGAGCCAATGTAGTTAAATGATGACCCAATATATTGATCAAAATACAAACATGAAGGATCACATTAGACTATTAGAACAACAATTGTAGGAAAAAAAAAGAACATCAAGTTGAAGTGTAGGCTTGGGTAGACTAACCATGAAATAGAAATCAAAACCACACTCGTTATGTTCTAAACCAACCACCACATTATCAACATGACTAGTAGTTTGACAAATATATCAAGCCTAAATTTCAAAGACATTCTCAGATATTCACTCCCAATAGAATACATTTGAGAGTTGAAAGATACAAAAAATTGATTTCATTGGTGTCCCAAATTATTCAAATTTGATTCCAAATGAAATAAGAGGAAAGATACCAATTTTTTAAGGTAACAATGTAGTCATAGGAGAAGAACATTTAAGAAATTCCATCAATGTCATAAATGAGTATGAGATTGATCATGAGGATGTGATGAATAAATTATTTGTATAATATTTGGAGTACAACATAAAATAATAGTATAGAAACCTCTTAGATAATAGTATTGACACATGGGATGAGTTCAATAGAGTTTTTAGGTTGCAATATGTGAATGAATAAATCATATAATTTTTATATATGATCTCACAACCATCAAGAAAGGGATAAATGGAATGTTGTTAACTACAATAGTAGGTTCATGATGATTATGAGGAAAGTCCCACTAAATCTTAGATCAAATGATTCTATGTGCCTAGTCATTTATTTTGGTGACTTAGATGTCAAGATTGATTATTACCTTTAGGACAAGAATCCAAACCTTCAGAGAATCTTATGCTACAAAAATCAATATTGATAATAATGTAGGCATCTAGAAAATATATGAATAGGTCAGATGTCAATATCTCATAACCAAGCATAAACTTATCAAACAAATCTCTCAGTGTTGACGAAGAGCTAGATAGGCTCATGGGTGTAGTGAAGGACTTATCTTAAAAGGTAGCAAGAAATGAAAAAGGGTTGGAACCTCATAATGTTGTAACGTCTTTCAATAAATGTTGGCATTTGAATAATATATTTTATAATATTGATTGGTCTAAAAGACTAAACAACATGATAGTCAAATGGATCCCAAGCAAGGGAATTTTAAGCAACAAGACAAGAAAACCTTGGACCTTTTTTAAAGAGATAATGTGCACTTCCAAGAATATCATTTGGTGTGAAAGTTTCTATCTACCACATGATCCACTTAAATATGTAGTTGCCTTATCAACTAGAAAGGAGGAAAATTTCTCTAATGAGGAATATGTTGTTGATTATTATGAAGATGAAATTGATAAGTTTGATGCATTTTAATATGAATCAATGATAGAAGATATTGAATGTAATGTAGTTGATCAAATATTTTAATATGATCATGATGCAATTCCAAATCAGTATGAATTACCTACTCATGATTTTGAATACATAAGGAAACTTATGTAACAAAGGTACAAAAGGTCCAAACCATAAAATGAATACATGAAATCCCTTACTGAGGCAATATTAATGAAATTATAGAGTAGATATTAGTTTATAAATAGGCAAGTGTCTTTGTGAGGTAATGTTACTATTGTTGTTCCAAATGGGAATGACAAGCATTGAAATAGAAAAGTAAAGGGAAAATTTGAGACAAGGTACAACATCACTACAAAGGTGTGGAGAAGAAGAAAAATCTTATGTAGTAATAGGTGGTTAAGAAAAATATATTCCAAAATCCAATGAACATTCAACACCTATAGGTGCCAAAAAAAATCAAAAGGAGCAAACCTAAATGATAAAGCATGGCAAGTTCAATATCAACCACTAAAAGGACAAGGTGGAGACAAATAAGAGAAGAAAAAAAAGTTAAGGATGTTACTTCTTGTGGTCAAGGCATGCCTTTTATTCTCAATGCAAATGCTTTAACTATCCCACATAATACATTATTTCCCAACTATAACGCTATTAATGTAGCTCAATTCATGATCTAGATTATAATCTAAATTCCTATAGGAGAACTCCTCATAATCCATAAACATAGGGAAAGAGTTTTATCTTACATCACTGTTATAAAAGAGAATAGCTAGTTTTTTATTGTTCCTAATGATGTAACAAATTATAAAGATGTTGAAGATACCATTGATATCTACCTAGGGAATTCCATGTTCAATAGTAAAATCAATATTTACCCTTTCTATACCATGTTGTTTATTAACTAATAGTTAGTTTACAATTACATGTTGGACTCTAGAGCTTTGAGTATTGTCATGTATTTTTTGGTTATGAAGGATATAGGTTTACATAAGTTTCCAAGTCCTATGGTAAATCATTTCCCATGGATTCTAGAAAGGTGAATATTGTGGTAATTATGAATGTCATGAAAGGTCAACTAGTTGCATACCCAAACACATCATTCTTAATGGATATAATCATTATGGATTATCCAACCAAATGGGATATGTTTCTATCTAGAAAGTGGGAAGCTTTGATGGAAGGTAATGTACAAATAGATTTATCATATGCTACTATTTCATTGTATGGGGAAGAATTCAAGCTACAAAAATAAAGAAGATATTGCACATTAGTGAGGATCATTAGAAGGCCACTAATGAAGTGGTATGCTTTGACGTTGGCTCTAATCGCTTCATTGGATATTGTGATGAATAGGATCATGAAAGTGATGAGACTCCTTTTCGTTCTACTCTTGTTAAAGATGTGAATGATTTATTGACCATGTTTTTGATAGTGTATGTTCAAAGGATAGTTCAAGTGCAAGGATTCTAATATCACCTCATAATAAAAAATTTAGGTATGCATTCAAATTAAATTTATAACATACTAAAACATTTTAGGGTATGAAGCTCTCATAGGACTAAATATTACTCACAACCATGGAATTAAATTCTTAACAATTTTTGGAGACTCAATTTATTTTCCTACAAATAAAAAATATATATTCCATGAAGGATGAAAGATTAAAAATGTATAAGAATATTGTTTGGGAAGTTATAGAGTTGTTTGATGCAGTTGTAATCAAATGGATAAACATATCAGAGAATGTTGTTTTTAATGCTTTAGCTATTGAAGCATTCAAATTTGACTTGAGGTTGATTCCTTCGCATGGTAAATCTAGTGTTGAAATCCTTACAAGGCCAAGTATACCAAATAAAATCCATAACTAGCAAGTATTTGATGATAGTTTAGAATATATATAGGTTTATAAATTTCATGGATGAATTTTGCATCCTCTAGTTGAGTTAGAACAAGCTAAGGACATGTTGGTTAATGAAATAGTACAACTAAAAATCAACACCATTTTAAAAATACTTGAAGAATTAGAGAGAATGTTTGATATTGTATATTTCTATAAGGGTATGAGTAAACCCATTGACAAGGACAACATTGAAGGTAAAAATTTAAAATCAATGGAAAACAAAATGATGATTATATTACTGAAAATATTTAAGAAGTGTTTTTCATGGTCATATGATGATCTCAAAGCTTACATGGAGGACTTTTTTCAATATACAATGCTTCTTTAGGCTAATACAAAACCCTTTTGACAAAAATAGAGGCCAATAAACTGTATACTTGCTCCAAAAATGCAACATGAATTTAAAATGAACATAAAAGGAGGAGGTATTATCAAATCTATCTAACATTTTGAATGGGTATCAAATGTTGTTATTATCAAGAAGAAGAATGGAGATAAGGTTATGTGTGGAATTTAAGAACCCAAACATCAAATATCTCAAGGATAATTACTCACTTCCAAACATGGATAATCTATTGCAAAAGGTAATTGGATAAAAAATGATATTTATTATGGATAGATTCTTCAAATATAACCAAGTAGTGTTCAATGAGTTAGAGCAACACAATACTAAATTTATTACTCCTTGGGGTACTTACGTTTGCATGAGAATATTATTTGAAATAAAGAATGTAAGTTTAAATTTTCAAAGAGCAATAGGAGTTTCCTTTGGAGGCCTTGCTAATGAAATCATGGAGGTGTATGAAGATGACCGAACAATCTACTCCAAATAATGGAAAGATCATTGCAAATACTTAAAGGTAATTTTAAAAGGCATGTTTAATATTTCCTTAAATTCTAAGAAGTGTATATTTGGCTTGGAATAAGTTATTTTTTTGGGACACATTTTATCAAAGGATGGGATAAGGATAGATTTGGAGAGTAAAATAAATTGATCTCATTCCTTAGACTCAAACAATCAAAGTCATGCAATTCTCCTTTGGGAAAATTAAATTCTTTAGGAGATTCATCCCTAACTTCACTAAAAAACAAAGGTAATCTCAAATATCTTAAGGAAAGAGCAATCAATCAATGTGAAGTCAAGAACTAGCTGATGCATTTGTGAAGATAAAGAAAGCTCTTAAATCTGAAGAACCATGCTTGATGAGTCCAAAATATTTTAAGCCTTTCCAATTATTTTCATTAGATTCATTCTATATTATTATTGTTGTGTTGATTCAAAATAATAAGGATGGATATGAAAAACCCATTTTATTTAGTCTTTACAAAGTGTTGAATTGAAGTATTCAACTATAGAAAAATATGTGTGTGCCCTTGTCAAAGCTATAAGAATTTATAGGGAATGTTTAATAGGTGCAAATACTATTGCATGTGTTCCACATATAATTATGAAGTACATTATTCACTTAGCAAGAGACTTTAGGTAAAATGTGTAGATGGATCAACAAAATCCAAGAATATGATATGGAGGTGTAAGTGACAAAACTGGTTGGGGTCAAGGCCGAGCCAAATTAATAGTACATGTAAATTTGGACAAAAATGAGGTTGTTGAGGTAAATTCTAATTTTTCATTCATATTTTATCACTTTAAATATGATCCATGGTATAATGAAGGTGTATTATACTTAGAGAGCATGAAATTTCCTCCTTGAATGAATGATAATCAATATTATGCTTAAAGAGCATGAAATGTTCCCATTGAATGAGTGATAATCAATAGATAAAACATAAGCTACAATCCCAAATGTATGTGATAGTACATAATGATTTAATTTGGAGAGATCATAGAGGTATACTTCTCAAATGCTTAAACTAAGAATAATCTAATAAAGTGATGAGTGAATTCCATCAAGATATTTGTGGAGGACATTTCAAGACTAAGATCACTAAGTACAATATTCTTCAAGCAAGATATTGGTGGTCAACATTATTCGGGGATGTAGCTAAGATAGTGCAAAATGTGACACATGCCAAAGCTTTTTAAGATAATTTAAGTATTCATGTGCTCTCCCTCTTGTATATTTGATGGTTGAAGCTCAATTTTAGTAGTGGGGTATTGATTTCATAGGAGAAATCCAAGAAATATAAAACAAGAGATATAAATGGATTCTTGTAACCACTAAATACTCCACCAGATGTGTTGAGACAGCTCCAACCCATAATTATACATCTTAAGAGGCATTTGAATCCATGTTGAACAATATAATTACCATATTTGGTGTGCCTACAAGAATCATCATTGATAATTTTGTGTTTTATATCATATGACATCTCAAGTTTGTGCATGGGATAAGCAATTGAACCGATTCACTCATGCCCTTATCATCCCTAGGGTAAAGGACAAACTAGATTCAACAACAAAAGTCTCATGAAAATAATCAAAATAACATTAGATATATGAATAAGACAAAATGGGATGATAAATTAAAATATGTAATATGGGTTGGTAGATTAACTTACAAAACAACTATTGATAAAGCCCATTTGAAATAGTGTATAGACTATAAGCTAAAATTTTGATCAACTTGGAGCTCCCAATGTATAAGTTGTTGCATGATATTGAAGAAGGAAATGATACCATTTCTTAAAGAATATTGGAGTTAATTAAATTGGATGAGGATAGGAGTGCACATGGTAAGCTTCTATCACACAAGTAAACAATGAAGTATCTATTTGACAAGGTTCACTTCAAATAAATTTACATGTTGGTGATGTGGTCCTCGTGCGGAATGCTAGATTAGAGGATAAAGGAAAGCAAGGGAATTGATCCATTATGGCTTGGGCCACATGAAGTCACAAGGGAGTATGGTCACAATGTATACCACCTCAAGGATTTAAAAGGAGGTTTGATGGAGCTATTGTTTCATGTACAACATCTTAAGCTCTAATTATTGTAAGTAATTATGTTATGGCACAAATGTATTGTGTCGTGTAGGTTTTTTTCCTTGTACAATTATGACTCCTATCAATCATGATGAGGTGTAATTATCCTAGTCCCCACCCCTTTTGTCCCTTTTTTTAAAGACCTTCTTTTATAACAACATAATAACACAATAAAAATGCTTAAATGAGGGAGATTTTTTTGGAATGTAATTAATAGATTGCTCATCATAGCTAATCAATGTAATAGATTATAATTAATAACAATATATTCATAAAAGATAATAATCAACCAAACAACTTAAATAAATTAGCTAATCAATTAGCATCATGATAACTAGATAAAATTTATAACTTATCAATGCATTCACCATGAAAAGTATAAAAAACATTACATAAATTATCATCGATTGCATGTAAATTTACAACATTCAACATCTTGCAGACACTTAAAATCTTACCTTACCCAATCACACCTAATTTTAGCCTATACTAAGCAATTAATTAAATAAATACTTGTTATTTATTTAACTAATCCCATAATTTTCCCATCTTTATCCTAACATTTAATTAAATAAATATCTATTATTTATTCAAATAATTCCCCTTTATCCTTTATCCTTATGCATTTAATCATGTTCCTCAATCTTTTTTTTTCTATGTAAGAAAGTATTTCTATTAATATTCAAAAGAGGGATAGATTTTCTATTTACAACTAAGAGCATGCCCAATGTTCTCAATCCCATCATTCTAAAAAAGGAGCCAACCATCTTCCAAAATTGCCTCTCAAACTATCCTACAAAAAACCAACTTACAAAATTGCCTTACCATAACATTTACAAAAATGCCAAAATTTGAAAACATGAACTTAAACAACCCAATTCTCTTGCAGATAGTTAATAAACTCTCCAACCCATGTGAATTCTTGGACCGATTCCAAATGCAACCAAGGACCTCATCTCCTCCAAAGCCCATGTGTGACATGGCAACAAATCATCACCATTGATATCCAATAGGAAAGGATATAACATGGCCACCACACCCAGAGCATTGAGTAATCCCATATCACATGGCATTGGAATGCCAACACTAAGCTGAGAAGCACCCACCATCTCCTCAAGACCACCCAACAACTTAGGCTTCATCAACTTCCTTGTAACTTCCAAGACTTCATTCTTTGGAAATTGAAGATCCAACAACCCTGCAACAAACCTGGAAGTTATAAATTTGTATCCACCTTGTACCTTTCTTCCAACAATAAAAAAATAGGCCTCAGAATAAACTTCACCACACCAAGTGCCAAGAAATCACTCTCAAGAAATATCCTTCTTAGCCTTAATTTTGAGACTTCCCCTAGAAAGTCCATTTTCCATTGAGAGCTGACTAGTATTATCGGTGTGTCCATTATTCTACCCACACAAAACATCAAACAAATTGGCAGTTCAGTCATTGAGTTCATCCTTTAAAGACCAGCTCACTTGTGCCAAAAATTAGTAATTAAAAGATTGCCAAGATTACAATCTATCTGTACAACTTTTGTGAACTATAAAATCCTCCCTTTGAATTCTCACATGGATGAGAGCCAAACTTAATTAATTCCATGCCATAACACCCTGAGCTAGACCACGTGTTAGGATGCTTAAGCTAGCTTGATTGGAATGACTTTCTAATTAATCCTTCTCCCCATCAAATCAACTCAAATGATGGAGATATTGTTTAATATCAACATTAAATTTAGGTCGTAGCACAGAGAACCCCCAAATAAGGAAAGTTCAAAAACTTGTGCCAGACTTCCACCTATCATGTCGTCACGCCTCCTTGTAGCAAATCTCAGGGCAAAAACACAAAGTAGCACTAAAGCGCCATGTGTAAATTTCTTGACTTTAGACCTACCACTTGTCCAACTAACACTTCCTCCCCCAACAAAAAACAAGCATGACACCCAAGGGCATGAATGGTCACTACATTCATCCAAGCACCAAGGGTCCAGAGCATTCAAGCAAGTGCCACCTGTCAACTCAATGCATCTCTTCTTAGCAAGGTTTAGGCTTAGCACCAAAACGTGTGTGCAAATTCCACTTGTCAACCCAGCATGCCACACTATAGTAGTGCATATATGTATTACACCAAAGCAAGTGAGTGGGAACCACTTGTCAACACTACACACCACACCACAATATTACATATGCTTTATACGAAAAAAAGCTGGTGTGCCACGTATACCAAGAATTCATGTAGAATCCCTATTTCCACCTGAATTGAACCAAACTTTTGAGAGTACCAAAGGTACCAGAACACTAAATTAGGCCACACATCCTCATCAACCACCTCCAAACCCTTCCAAAATTTGTATTTACCACCTAAATTCGTAGACATTGACCACTAAACCCTTGAGAGCAAAAAAAAATATTATTTCTTAGAAACCCCATCCACACCAAGATTTGTTATTTTTTCCACCTCTGAATTGGCTTCTTTGTATGTGTGTTTAACCACATAACACTCGAACTTCCCCAATAGACCAATAGACCTCTCCATCATCCCCTACAAATCTTGTCCCTCAATTTTGTTCACATAGATCATAATCTAAATTTTCCATCATGTGACAAGTGTCCCCTTCACATGTCTAACTAAGACCTTATCTAGATTCATTAAACCTCACACCTCCCCTAAATTCAAATTAACTTTTCATCTTATCCAATCATCTCAATCCTGCCTCTCAATCCTAGTCATTTACATAAGGATTTTTGTCCTTATCCTAATCTTAAACCTAGACCTTATCCCTCATGTGCCACTTGTCACATGACTACATCTTTGATCCAATTCTTAATCCTCATTCAATATTAGTCATCCATCATCAATCATTTTATTTTGCATCTTCAAGACTCTATATCTAAAGGCTCTTATCCTTCATCAACCATAAACTTGGAAGCTACCATACCCTTACGCTATCATTTTGATCTCTCATCTTGCAATTATATCCATATTATGCTAGATTATTGAGCAGTCCACATACTGTCACTATCATAAGAGCAAAACAAATAGAACAATGGTGTAATTCATTTCTACTCATCAAGGAGTGAGAAAAGATTCCAGGTTAACATATTGTGCCTTGTATTATTTTATCTTCCATTTTATTTACCTTCAATAATACCCTCATCTTCACATCTTACAATAGAATTGATATATTTCAATTACAAGAATTGCAATGCTCAAAGCCTTAAGGTTAGAGAGGAGCAAAGTACAAATTTGAGTTCTAGGAGAGAGAGAATCATCAAGGTAATTTTTCACCCATCCATGAAGCTAAATGCTTTCCCAGTCTTCTCCTAACGAGAGAAGTCTAATCATTCATGAAGGATCCATAAAGTCTAAATCCAAAGAGCATGAAGGAATTTGGTGCAATATGTAAATCTAGACATCCAAGAATTTGTACACTAATGCTCATGCAAATATAACTAAATGCATATGTCCATCTAATAATGATATGGTAGATAATACAAACAATCTAATTAATGCATATCGATTAAGCTTTGGCCACATCATTTATATGTTGTACTATAATGCACATATGTTTTAGGATACTTTACCTACTATTCTCTAGTCTCCATATATGACACCCATCTGTTCTCTCAAATTCCCAATTACCATTGTCATAGAAATAAAATAATATGAAGTTACGATAATTGAAATGGTATATATGATGACACAACTATAGTTACCTAGTTTATTTAATTTGATAATTATTATCAACTAGTCTTCCTCTAATCCCCATTACGAGGTTGACAACTAAACCAACCTAGGAATTCTGGAAATAACCATTATATTATTCTAGTGATAACTATATTCCTTAGTCTTACATTTGCAATACCTTTATTGATTCATCACTATAACCTATAATATTATCATATAATGAGAATACTGATATAACATCATTATATCTAACTAAAGGTTTGATAACGCATAATTATTATCATAGTTATATTATTATATATTAATAAAATAATATACAAACAATAAATATAATATTTACAAAGAATTGTATATATACACATACACATATATATGTGTGTGTGTGTATAGATACATGTGCTCATGTAGACACATACTCATGTGTGTGTATGTATATACACACAAGGAAATTGAATACTAAATTTTAAAAAAATATATTAAAAATAATAAATGGTTATCAAGATTCAAAACACAAACAATAAGTAGAGAAAATATACCTTGCATACAATTAAAAATGAAGTCAATTCATCATATGCTAGGAAGATCTCCAGCAAAATTAGAATTTATGTCCACAATAATATATTAAGATCTTATAAAATAATTACTAGTTAGTCCCAAATGATGGGCCTAGATAATAGCTAGTTTTCTTCCATTTAGTTTAATATAAATTTTTAGCATTTCAAGATGCTTATTTCGCAAACATTCCTGAACCTTATAAATCTTTTATATATTTTATGCATCCTAAACCAGACATTGATATGTGAAAATATAATTATGATATGATAATAATTGCATGGATAAATGTGTGAATTTTCATGGAATTTAGTATGAATATGTGTTTAATTCATGATTGTTAAATGATGTGGTTTTCAAGAGTTCATCAAATCTTTCATCAAGTTGATATGGAAATTGAATAAGTCAAGTTCCATATGTGGTTTTCAAGTTAAGGTTGAGAGCATTGGGGCCTAGATGCTACCATAAATTTCTTCCCAATTTTTCTTGGATACCCCATGTCTCTTGATAATTTTTAATAGATTTATAATAATTTCTATTTCTTTGTCAAGATGTGAATTGATATGCCTTTGAGTTTGGTGAATTTCTATTTTTTTGTCAATTCCATCCCTTGTGGCACACTTTTCCTCCTTTTTGGAAGCACCACTTGGCGTGCTTAGCAACACCCTCCTTGGTGCACTCTAATTCCATCTTTTCTACTTTCTCCATTATTTTCCAGTATCTATCTTGACATTCTTGGGTCTATTTTTTTTGCCTCTCTTCTATGTTCAACTCTATTGTTAATTGGATTTCCTCTCTAACCTCCTGTAATCTTTTGGTATCTCCTTTGGCCATGGGTGCTTAATAATTGGGTGTTTTATTATTACTTTTATGCATCCCATGGTGTTAATATTTTTCCTACTTTGAGTGGTCACATATTTTTTAGGTATCTCTTTCAAGATCCCTCTTTTCCATTTGTCATCCCCTAAGTGCCTAACCCTCTCTCATGAGGCTAAAACCTAAAGGAATCTACAATATAGCTTAATTTTGTTTCTTCTTCTTATAGTATCTTCCTTAATGTGCTTATTTGTTTTAAAAAAATAGCACTTTGATTTATTCTATATTGCTTTAGCAAGGCCTCGACAACAAAACCAATGTTAATAGGAAAAGTGCGACCATAGACCAAAGTTTTGAGACCTAGGAATCTTGAGTGTTGTTTTTATACCTAAATCAACATAGTAGGAGAATGATTAGAGGATATGCAGTGTAGTGTAGAAAATTGTACTCGCTTGTAGGTGATAGTACAATTTCACACTTAGTTTGGACCTATTTTAGTGACCTTACATTTATACATTTTCACGATCCTTCCTAAATAGGCCCTAATTCCCTTTATTATGCATCCCAAGGCCTATTTTTATCATTTTTTAACACTAAAACACACATTGAATAAATGTATTCAAACATAAATCTGCCTTGGATCATGTGTGTCTTGGAATTATAGGCCAAGACCCATTCACCCAAGGGTGAATGAGTCCCCTTTAAGTTCCAAGACCCATTTTAAATATGTTTTTGGTGATATTTTATTCATTCAAATTCAACTTGCAATTGTTAGCTTTTAGGATCTAATCTTTAATAAATTACAGAAATACCTATAAAAGTCTAATATTTTCACCATTTCGAACTAGAGGTCAAGAAGAGAGATAAAAATGAGTAACATTCAAGCAAACAAAAATCTAGAGTCTTGGAGCAACATTGTTTACATAATTGTAGGTCCTCAAGTCCATTTGCAAATTTTGATCAAGCTTTTGTCACATGATTGAAGGTTGATGATGCCAATAGAAGAACATGATGGATTCTAGGTTTGGGAGATGCATTTAGCCATTTCCTTTAACCTAATGACTTGTTTCCTAGTGTTCTCATCCCCAAGCTTCATTGTACCAGCAACCTAAAGCAAGGTATCATGGTATTTCAAATTTATTTGGGGTGTTTTGACTTCTCCCTAAGTGAATCTTGTCATTGTCATATAGGAATCATACTCTAACACACTTGAGTAGGGTTTCTTTGCATGTTAGCTCATAACAACCTTATATGCACTTAAGGTTAGAGCTCACATATTTTCATTTATTAGATATTTATATTTTTTCAAGGTTCCATTACCAAACTTGGGGTTTGACTAAGGCAAAACCCCATACAAACAAACAAACATTTTTTGTTTATAGATTTATTATAGGTCCAGATCCAAAGATGAAGATTTGTAGGTATAGGAATAGATTGCAGATGAAGGGCTACAACTTTAGTTTTTATTGTTTTGGAAAGGCCTACAAAGATCCATTCTCCCAGGGGAAAATGTGTCCCTTAGTAGACCTCAAAATCAAAATTTGGTAACAGGTACATGTGTCCAAACCCTTCTCAGATCTGCTTGCAAACTGTGATTTTCAGTTTCTGTACTTTCAATAATTTGCATTTTAGGTATTAGGTCTTATAATTCATTTAGTTTGAGCATTACAAATCATTTTAATTTGGTTTCAAATCTATCCTATTGCCCTACGGACTAAGATCCAGGTCTGATTGACTAACCATTGACGTTGAAAGTCAATCTTTACACCTTGTGATCTTTTTCCTAATGAAATTCCCTCAGGGAAAGATAAAAATAAAGAAAACACCTCCTTAATAATAAGGATCTTCTTTCCCAACATTTCATTTTTGTGAACCTGACTTTCTTACATCATACCTTTTATGATTCAGAGATCCTTGAAGCCCTATATATAGGTTTTGCATCATCTTATTTTAAATTTCATTTAGGGTTACATATTGCATGTTTGCATCATTTAAACTCATAAAAATCTAAAAACATTGCATACATTGTACATAATAGCTTGCATTACGATGTGTTTAAGTCATTTAGATTGAAATTACTTTCAAAATTGCATTAAAAAAAATTATCATTTTGTTCATACATTATCATTAAATTACATTCACATTTCATCAAAATTCTAGAAAACATTATCACTATAGTAAAACTTTGCAACTAGAAATAGTAAACATATACAATAGCACAAACACTCAACTTTTCACTTCCTAGAACACTGAGCAAGAACTCATTTTCCCAAGGGTGAATATGTCCTGGTACAGGTGTCTTGATAAAATTTTGCATGCATTTTTGTAACTGTGTTTGCTTTTTGTTTCTAGTGGTAAATCTGTGTTCTAAAATTCTGGAATAATGTTTCTGCTTATCAATGAAATTTGAACTTTTACTTGCATTTTGAAAAAAAGTTAAATTTTTTTTGTTACTTTTCAATATTTAATAGCTTCAGATCTATAGTCACTTATTTTCATTTTTTATTGCATAGTCTAGATATATTAAGTTTTTCATTTTTGTAAAAATTTGAAACCATAGATCATCCTAAAACATTTAACAAGCGAACATTAAATGATTAACATTGGAGAAAACATAATCATCAGATCATGTCAGATCTCTTTCTACAAGTGCACCTTTCCCTCAAGCCCTTTAGTAGTGATGAATTTGACGTGTTAGATGAAGCCCTTGAGGATTTCATCTCACCTAGATCAGCCACTAAGGCTTGTAATACCAAAACACAACAAAGAGTAGTCAATGTAATCACACTTGAACTTATCATCTACCCACGTTCACAACAACCACAAAGCCAAACCAAACCTGTGCTTATCATAGGACCACCTCAAAACAAACAAAAACCTCTAGGACATTTCTTAAACTTTGCAAGGCAACTCACTAGTAACAATGTTTCACATCAACCAAGTTATCATACCATTGCTCATACATATAACACAAGGAATAATAGGCAACCACAAACCATTCCTACATCCATACCACTTCCTTAACTCATTTTTCCTAGTGCTCCTTATTTACCTTCATATAGTGGAAAGGAGTATGATCTTGTGGAAAAACTTTGTAACACTCCTACTAAGATTTATTTATGGGATCTCATTCAAGCATCACCTAATTATCATAGCATGCTTCAAAATGATTTGCAACAATTTTTGGTCCCTCCTATTGCACAACCAAATGATGTAGCATCCCTAATTCAAGGTATGAACTTGGTCGATATAGATATTTTTTTTCATCAAGATGAGTTACCTCCATTCGAATACAACAACAAAATGAGGCTTTGATGATATTGGCTAGCATTAACAAGATTGGAATTAGGCATACTCTCATTGATAATGGTTTGACACTCAATGGTTTTAGTGTAAAACTTTTGGATAAACTTGGAGTGGACAAGACAATTCAAATAGATTATTTATCTATCCATGGTTTTGATAATGTGGGAAAGCAATCGCTTGGTGTGATAACATTAATTTGTAAAATCTAGTAGGATTACATTGCGAAATACTATCCAAGTCATGCCCCAAGAACTCTCATATAATCTCCTCTTAGGTACGCCATGGATTCATGAAATGAATGAAATCCCTTCAAAACTTCATCGTCTAATGAAATACACTTATAAAAACAAGGTGTACACAATTAAAGTGGACTTACAATTAGAAAGTTGTTTGCAAACTGAAATAGGAATGAAAAGTCATTTGAGAACATTTATCCAACTTCAAAAGTGGAACCAATGCAAGAAGATGAGAAAGAGAATATCTTTTCAATGATAACAAAACTATTGGATGATGATTTGGGTTCATTAGATTTCACACCTACATTCATGGGAGAATACAAAATAACAAAAAAAGTATGAGGAAGGGAAAAAGAAACAACGGTAGTATCACCACAACATTAAGCAGAATCATCACAAAAGCATCTAGGATAACACATTATAGTAAAGAAGAATGAACAACTTACACAACCACTTATGATGAAATTGATCGTAAGAATCCACCATCATCAAAAGAAATTGAAGCTTTTTATGGATAATGATATCAACTCTTGAAACAACTTGGATATAATGGAAAAGAATGTGAAGTGAAAGAACAAGGGATTAGAGTTCCTATAGATCCTAACATACAAGAAACAAAAAGAGGTCTTGGATATTTTCCTTCCAAGATAACAAAAGCATCGAAAAAGCCTTCACTTAATATCAACACTATATAACAAAGGATACTTTTAAGACAACTCTCACATTGATGTGTCTTGACTTAATAGATACCACAAGTGATGATATGCCAATGGATTACTTTGAAAATGACGAATCTCTAATAGAATTTTTGAGAGTCCATGATAATTACCAACTCGCCATCACAATCAAAGATTAACTTATTGTTTAAATACTAAGGGATACTTTGGAGATGAAGCTAAAACAAGTGTTATAGATGAAGATCAACAAATCCTTGAGATTCCAAATCAAAGTGCATTACTTGTGGGGGATACAATAAACATATCAATAGATACATCTAATGATGAGAAGGTAATTCAAATAGTAAAATTTCTTGATGATGATGATGAACATGAAGATCATGCAACGTTATTACATGAATTTCTTGAAATATTTTCTTGGACTTTTTTAGATATGTCGGGTATTGATGCTAAGATAGTAACACACAACATTTTTCTTGAGAAAGATGCTAAACTCATGAGACAAAATATATGTAAGATGAATCCTAAGATAGATTTGATGGTAAAGTTGAAATTGAGAAGCTCTTAGATGTTGGTTTTATTCATCCTATTCATTATTCCCCTTGGATATCCAATATTGTAATGGTGGTGAAACCTGATAATCATATTAGGATGTGTATTATTTTTTGTGATCTAAACAAAGCATCTTTAAAGATGTTTTTCACTTCCTAATATCAACATGGTAGTAGATTACCATGGGAAATTCCTTATTATCTTTCATGGATGGTTTTTTAGGATACAATCAAGTCTTTATTAATCCCCAAGATCAATACAAGACAACCTTTACTACACCTTGGGGAATATTTTGTTGGGTTGTCATGCATTTTGGATTGAAAAATGTTGGAGCAACATATCAAAGAGCTATGACACTAATATTTCATGATTTTATACACAAAATTTTGGAAGATTACATTGATGATATTTTGGCTAAATTTATAATTCGTCAAGATCATGTCAAAATCCTTCCTAAAATCTTTGAAAGAATCCATAAATACATGAGGTTGAACCCAAAGAAATGCATTTTTGGTGTGGATAGTGGAAAATTGTTGGGTTCTATAGTGTCACATAGAGGAATTGAGGTGGAGACAAAGAAGATTGATGTTATAATAAACATGCAACTCCTTAGAATATTTCTCAGCTATGTAGTTTACAAGGCAAGATTCAAGCTATCTATCATTTTGTTGTGTCATTGGTAGAACAAACTCTTCATTTCATCCAACTCCTTAAGAAAGAATCATAATTTAAATGGAGCAAGGATTTTCAAAAGGATTTTGAAAGTTTGAAGGAACATCTAGCTAATCCTCCCATTTTGCAACTTGCTATTCAAGGAAAACCATTCATCCTTTATATATCAACATCAACTCATGCTCTAGTTGGATTATTAGCTCAAAAAGATGGAAATGACAAAGAACATCATGTTCATTACATTAGTTGAATGTTAATTGATTATGAAACTTGATATACAATAATAGAAAAACAATGTTTGGATCTTGTGTTTTCTACTAGTAAATTGAGACATTGTTTACTAAATGTAGAAGTGCATGTTATCACAAAATTTGATCCTTTAAAACACCTTTTTGCTAAAACTAATTTCTCAGGATGTTTAGCTAAGTGGGTTATGTTGTTGACTAAGTTTGATCTTAAATTTGTTCCTCAAAAGGCGATAAAAGCACAAGCCTTGACCGACCATTTAGCTGATGCACCTTCACCATTAGCATTACCCACTCATGACTCATTCCTTGATGAAAATGTGTTGACAATAAAGGATGAAACATGGGAATTGTATTTCTATGGTTCTAAGTGTTGAACTAGCTCTGGAGCAAGGGTTATATTAATACCACTATTTTGAAAGCCTATTCCCTTATTCTATCATTTAAACTTCCTATGTTCAAACAACACTACAGAGCATGAGGCCCTAATTTATGGGATACGTGTAGCCTTATCATAGGGTGTTCAACACATTCGTATATTTGGTGATTGTCAATTAGTCATTAAACAAATCAATGGATCATATCAAGAAAAACATGATAAGTTATCTAAATACAAAAACCTTATGATGACATTGCTACATTTTGAATCTTATATTATTGAAAATATTCCACGAAAGGATAATCGACATGCAAATGCAACAACAAGTGTTGCTTACATTGTTTCTCTCAAAGATCCTTCCATGGACTTTACACTCATAGTTCACACAATCAAAAGACTTTCAATAGATGAAAAGATGAAAGAAGCATTAGTTACCAATATTGAAGCCTCTAGTGAATGGTACTTACCGATATTCAATTATTTAAAATAAGGTACCTTTCACAAACCAACTACTAAAAACACTAGAGCCTGTATTCGAAAACTTGCAACTAGATATCTAATCCTAGCAGATGTCTTATATAGACAACCCTTTAATGGAATTTTGCTTTTATGCCTTAAATAATAGAAAAATCCTATAGCCCTTGAGGAAGCTCATGTCGGTGCTTGCAGGGAGCATTTTGATGGAAGATCATTACTTCAAAAATTAATTTGCATAGGATATTATTGATGGAACATGGAACAAGATTGTTTTGATTATTTCAAGAGCATAACAATTTGATTCACGCTCCTACTTCTGAACTTTGTGCCTAAGTTCGTATTTGGCCATTTTTAGTTTGGGGTTTGGATCTCATTGGAAAAAATTCCCTTCCTTCCTCTTCTAGACATACATTTATAATTATTGCAATAGATTACTTCACGAAGTGGGTAGAGGCAATTCCTCTTCATTCCATGATTGATGCAATCTATCATTTCACATTCAACATCGGTTTTCAACACCATATTACCCATGATCTAATGGTCAAGTAGAAGCAAAAAACAAAACCCTCAAAAAAATCCTATGCAAAATAGTAAGTAAACATAACAAGGATTGGCACACTCAATTGTCTTATGTGTTGTGGGCTTATCGCACAAGTATCTAAACATCTACAGGAAATACACCTTATAACCTTGTCTATGGCGCTAATGTAATAATGCCTTTAGAGTTAAAAATTCCTTCATTATGAATTTATCTTAGGGGTCTTATTGACGATAAAAACTACAAAGAGAAACAATTACAACAACTTGAAATGCTTGATTAACAATGTATAAATTATCTCGAGAATTTCCAAGCTTATTCCAAAGTAATGTAACAAAATTATAATTATAATGTCATTCCTAGCTCATTTAACAAAGGGGATTTGGTGTTATATGAAAATAAATGTAATGTTAATGCCACTCTAGGTGAAAAAGGAAAGTTTAGTCTGAATTGGTTAGGACCTTACGTAATCAACAAATGTTATGGGTTTGGAGCATATAAATTAATCAAAATGGATGGTACACCTCTCAAAGAACCTATCAACATCATGTATTTGCACATATATTACACTTAACATCCCTTTTGAATATTATGTATATTAAAGCGTGTTGTTGGATTAAGTAGATAGTTTTCTATTTTATCTCGTATTGCTTCATTCTTGAGAAAAATTCTTGGTGTGTTTTGGATTATATAGAGTAACTTTTTCACTTATTTGAATTATTGTTTTCTTTTGCATGCTATTTGTAAGCACCAAAAATCTACAAAATAGCTTAAACTTCAACACACGTTAGCATGGGTTAGTTTAAACTATGCAAATGCAATAATGCTCCTATGAAATACTCCAACATGCTTCATAATGCAAACAAAATAACAAAATAAAGTAATTGAGAGCATAAGAAGCACGGTGAATACCTATTCCATAGTGGATTGGTGCTACTTTGATATGGAAAGTAGCCCTTTCCCAACCCTTGATAAACTCTTTGATGGATATGTGATGAACAAAATAGCAAGAACCTAACTATGAATGATGAAAAGTATGCTAAATTGGATTCAAATGCCTAAAATTGTGGATGAAATTGAGTATAATAATCTTGCATGGATTGTGGATGATCAAACAAATAGAGAAGCTCTCTATTTATAGGAGAGAAGGATGGAGGAATGAGCAAAAAAGATGAATGTGGGACTAAGGATCAACCAATAGCAAGATGCCACTTGTCAACATGTGAGTGGACAAAGGTGGAGCACATTTGGATGAATGTGCACATTAATGCAATTAGGTGGAAATTCAAATATTGGAGAAGTTACATGTTAGAGGGAGATGAAGGATGAATTAAATGCCACTTGGCTCAAAAAAAGAACTTGTAAGAGTCATAAATGCCAAGTTGGAGGATAAAACACTTGGGAGGGAGAATTCAAATTTGGAGAATATTCCCACTTGATTCCTTTTTGAATGAAAAAGGAAGATTTAATAAATCAATTAAATTGATTTCTTTGCACAAGTTGCAAAATCTAGAGGATTCAAGGGATTAGGATTAGCATTAATCATGATTTGATTAATTTTAATGGAGGTTAGCTAATTTTGACTTTTGACTTAGATTTTAGGATTTAAATAAATCAAAATGAGAGGAATAATGAATATTAGTGATTTTATTAAATAAAATTGATCTATTCAATTAAATGGAGAACTTTAGAAGCTTAATTAAATAAAATTGATTTATTTAATTAAAGAGATGACTTTAGGTTGATTAATGACTTAATTAAATAAAATTGATTTTAATTAAAGAGGAGGATATGATGGTTTAATTAAATAAAGATTGGTTTATTCAATTAAAAGGGGAAATATGATGATTTAATCAAATAAAGTTAATTTATTTAATCAAAATAGGAGAATTGGGATTTAATTAAATAAAGAGGAATTCGATGAATTTAATCAAATAAGGAATATTTAATTAAATAATTAGTAAAGAGGATGATTAAAGAAGCACTGGTGTTAGTAAGTCAGAATCAAGTATGTGTTATCAATCAAGATAATTTTCGTTTCTACACTATTTAATCATATGTGTGTTATGTTAAATTAGATCATTACATTATTTTAATTTCTAAATTAGATCATAAGAGTATCTAGTTTGATATATCACACTCAGTAAGATAAAAATTAAATCATGAAGATATTTATTAAATAATCTTACCAAGATTATTTAATAGATCACATTAACATCTAATAAAAGACAAGAACTCGTGAAAATAAAGCATGCGCATATATAGAAGATCATAAAGACTATACACATGATCACCACAGTAACAAAATTTGGTGTGATATAGCATAATACATCTAGTGATCCTATAGCTAATAGACTCCTCGAGGCCTAGTGTCAATGCTCATCGGGAGATAGTGGAGTAGAAGCGGCTCATAGAGCTCATTCGATCTTGAAGGCCTCATACCTCACCTCTAGCCATACCCTCGCATACAAGTACTGCAATATGCTCTTGTTCTATCTGATCCCTATTCACCTAAAGTTTAGTAACCTCCATCGACAACCTATTGAGTTTTGATAGTATGAAATCCTGTGCCTCGCTCTCGAAAGGAACCCAGGTGGTTTGAAGCTCCTCGTATGTAGTCCTTAACCCCCTATAAGTAGCTCTAAGCTCATTATATGTGGTTCTCGACTCCTCCTCCCTAGATTTGAGCTCCTCAATTGTCCTCATAACATCCTCATAAATTATCCTCCATCTTGCTAAGGGCTCAAATAGGTTAGCATGGTGCCCCATGTTGGGTGGTGGCCTATGCTCTACTCGTATTGCTTGGTGTGGGGGCATAGGTGGTGTCATATTTGTAGTGACTCGACTGAAGAAGTCTATCCACTCTTGTGTCCCATTGCAAGAAATAAAACATAACATAAGTAAGAATAATATTCATGCATATTTAAAAGCTTAAAAGAGATAAATCATGTATATCATCACCTGGATCACTAGTCCTCTAGTTAGGATCTCAATAGGATACAATAGGTGCCCTATCAGAACTCCTTGCATGAGTAGGAAGGGTGGTAGGTGCAACATGGTTGCACTCTTTGTGCTCATGAGATGAGGTGACTACTGTAGCCACTATTTGTGTTTGGGTAACGTGAGGACGAGATGTTGGTCTCTCCTTGGGGGCATCCATGGCCTCTACTAGCTCCTCTCTCATCAACTGTCGATCCTCCTCTATATCCTCTGTCATGCCATCATCATTCATAGTATCACCATCCATGAGGGTAATCCCACAATAGTGGGTTACACTTTTTGGCCAAACTTGACATTGAACTGAAATTTTTAACTAAATCTTCACTTTTTGACTCTAACATTTTGACCTGTTTTGAATGTTCTTGGATTTTCTAATTTTTTTAATGGTTTTGGATTTTCTGATTTTTTGAATGTTTTTGAATTTTTTGATGTTTTTGGATTTTCTGAATTCTAGGAAGACTTCAAGAATGTACACGAATCTAATCCAATGAGATCATGCCCCCAACATGATGTAATAGACTACTCTGATATAGGTAGGACAAACTAAACTTAAGAATGGGCTGAGTAGTACTAGGAGGGATCATGACACAAACAAAGGATCAAGCTATGACGCGGTCGCTGATGGGTGATGGATGGAGATATGGAATGTGATGGATGATGGAAGCGTGATGGATGGATGATGCAAAACAAGTTGTGAAGATCTTGGTGGATGGAAGGTGCTTATTTACACAAGGCACCTATTTGCCAGGTTTTCACCAAGGTAATTTCCCAAAGCACCACCGAAGTGCTTTTCACTAGAGGACGTTTTTTTTAACTGTTTTTAATCCTTTTCTGATTGTTTGGAATTTTATGATTCTAATTTTTTTTGTATTTTTGGTTTTATACCTTGAAAGATTAGCCATAAAAAAATTTGAGATGGGAGTTGTTCATGGGCTCCTACAGAGGTTCACCTTTTGGTGTTGATAACTAATATGCCCCTGACTTGTAACTCACTGTGATGATGAAGGATCCAAACCAATTGGGTTCAAAATTTCCCTTGCTATCTGGATTCAAAACATTCTTTTGATTCTCCTTCAGCACAAGCTCTCTGACTTGGAAGACTCAACTCCTGATCTTCTTGTTGTAGCTCTGTTTGAGGCAGTTCTAGTAAACTTGCAAATGGTTTAAGGCATCCATATGCTACTCATCCATTAGTTCCATCTCGTGTAATCTTGACACCTAATATTCTTCATCTATGATGAGATTCTGCAATGATTTTCTCAATGATGGGAGCTTGATCTCAATGGGGAGTATGGCCTCGGATTCATAGACCAGGGAGAATGGAGTGGCACTTGTTGGTGTGCGGATACTTGTTTAGTAGGCCCATAGGGTGGGATTTAATTGGAGATGCCAGTCATGACCAACATCATTGATTTTTTTCTTGAGGATTTTTTGGATGGTCTTATTTGTAGCCTCAACTCGGTCCTTTCCTTGGGGATAGTACAGAGTGGAAAAGCAATGTTGGATTTTGAACTTTTGGCATAGGTCGCGAACATCCTAATTTTTGAAAGGTGTCTTGTTATTTGAGATAATGGTTTGAGGGACTCCATAGCAAAAAATTAGGTAGTTCAGGATGAACTTTGATATCTGCTTTCCTGTGATATAGGTCATGGGGATGGCTTCCACCCACTTGGTGAAGTACTCATTGGTAGTGATGATGAACTTATGTCCACTGGATGAGGTAGGGGTAATTTTTCCAACAAGATTGAGCCCCCAATCTGAAAAGGGCCAAGGTGTGATAATTGGGTTGAGCTCCTGAGCCGGTGTATGGATGAGATCCCCATGCTGCTAACAATGCAAACACCTTTTGACATAATCATGAGCCTCCCTTTCCATTGTAGGCCAATAGTACCCAATCCTCGGCAATTTCTTAGCCAAGGTCATACCACTCGAATGTGAACCACAAATTTCATTATGTACCTTGGTTAAAGTGGTCAAAGCTTCCTCAACATTTAGGCATTGTAAAAGTGTTCCTTCAATGCTTTTGTGGTATAGGGTATCTCCTAGGATGACAAAATGAGATGACTTTTTGATAAAGGCTCTTTTGAGGTTCGGGGTTATATCTGCGGGGAGGAATCCTATTCTCAAGTAGGTGTATATATCATGATACCAAGGATCACCGGGACCAACAATTTTGCATACAAATTCAGAATCTGGTGCCTCGAATGTTGGTACAAGAAGTTTCTCTACGAGGAATTCTTGCTTTGGGATATTGCATGGGATCTCTAGGAGTGATCCAATTGTAGCCATTGCATCTATTGCTCTGTTGTTTGCTCTTGGTAGTTGTTCAAATGAGATATTAATGAAGAACTCCTTGAGGATTTCCACCAATTTCTTGTATGGATTCAACTTGTCATCCTTTGTTTGATACTCATCATTTACTTGGTTGATTATGAGTTGTGAGTCTCCGTAGACCTTGAGTGCCATGATTTGCCACTGCACTGCAATTCTCAACCCTATGAAAAGAGCTCATATTCTGTGATGTTATTTGTGCACAGGAATGACAACTTGTATGATTTGGGTATGCAATCCCCTTGTGGAGTGATGAAGAAGATCCCTGCTCCTGATCCGTGTTGTGTGTAGGATCCATCAAAGTACATTTTCCAGGGATCCAGTACATTTAGGTTGAAGATTGAATCATCAGGGAATTATGATACAAGTGGGTTCTCTGAGTACATCGGTACCTCTTCCAGTTGGTCTGCAATTACTTGTCCTTTGATGACCTTGTGTTCCACATACTCAATGTCATGCTCTATCAGGATCATAAGCCACTTAGTTGTTTTCCCTGTAAGCGTTGCTTTAGACAATAGGTACTTGAGAGGGTCTATCTTTGCAATGAGCTTTATTTGATGTGCTAACATATAATGTTTGAATTTTTGTGTGGCGAACATGACTGCTAGACAAGCTTTCTCAATGGATGTATAGTTCAACTCATGTCCCACCATAGTTCCATTGATAAAATAGATAGCTCTCTCTTTCCCATTTTCATCATGATGTGCCAAGAGAGTGCCAAGAGCTACTGTTGTTGCTGATATGTATAAGATCGAGGGTTTTCTTGGAATTGGTGGCATGAGGACAGGCGGCATGAGTAAGTACTCCTTGATCTTGTTGAAGGCCTTATCACATTTCTTGTCCCATTTGTATGCTACCCCCTTGTGGAGTAGATGAGAGTATGGGATGGCCTTGTCTGCTAGTTGCGCTATGAATCGGTGGATGGACTGGAGTCTTCCTTGTAGGCCTCTTAGTTGCTTCAATGTTTTTGGTGCCTCTATTTCAAGGGTTGCTTTGCTTTGGCAGGGTCTACCTCGATTCCTCTCATGGACACAATGTACCCAAGGAGTTTTCCCGACTTTACCTTGAAGACACACTTCTTTGGATTTAGTCGAACCTTATACTTTTCTAGCCTATCAAAGATGGAGCTCAATGTTGCTATGTGATCCTGATGTTTCTTTGACTTAGCCAATATATCATCCACATAATCTTCCATAGTTTTATGGATCATATCATGAAATATTAGTGTCATGGCCCTCTAATAGGTAGCTCCCACATTTTTCAACCTGAATGGAATCATATTCTAGCAATATGTCCCCCATGGGCAAGTGAAGGCCATTTTATGTTGGTCATCTTTTGCTATCATGATCTAGTTGTAACCTGAGAATTCATCCATTAATGATAACATCTCATGTTCTACCTTTGTATCCACAATCATGTCAATGTTTAGAATTGGAAAGTCATCCTTGGGACACGCTTTGTTTAGATCTTTGAAGTCTAAGCATATGCAAATGCCCCCAGTGGGCTTTGAAACAGGTACAAGGTTTGAGACCCATTCTAGATGAGTGATTGGTCATATGAATCCTGCATCCAAGAGCTTTTTCAATTCCATTTTGACCAATAATGCTATTTGGGGATGCATCTTCCTTAGATTTTGTCTCACTGGCTTTGCTTCAGGGTACACAGCTAGGTGATGAACCACAACCTTTGGATCAAGCCCAGGCATGTCAACATAGGTCCATGCAAAGTTTATCTTTCTTTCTTTTAGGAACACAACTAGAAGTTCTTGTTCTTCTGTGAGAAGTGACTCTGCATAAAATGTTGTGTGGTAGTTCCAATGTTCCCAAGTTGACTAGGTTGCACTTCTCTGCTATGACCGTTGACTTCTCCCAATGAATTGCACTAAGAGGAAGATTGAATCCTTCATCCTCCAGTGCCTTAGAGAGGTTTTCACTGTTGGATGCATCCTTTATTTTTACTATTTTGGTTCATAGAGTGTCATAGTGTGGTTTTGACTCAAAGACCTAGAGATTATTCTCATATTTTCATTTTTGCGACTGAAGGATTTAATCATTTCCTCATAATAGGAATGTGTGTCTAGTGTGATTTCAAACCTAGCCTTGTGATCTCCATATGGTATTGTACCCGCAATCCCATGAATTTTGAGAGTGCCTCATCATTTTTTAATGAATCCAAAATTGGTGGTCCTCATTGGTTGTAATTGATAAGTTGAGGGTAGACTAGTTTATTTCATGGGTTTGGTGGTTTGAATCGAAAGACAAGGTGCTAATAATGAGTAGGGAGGAATCTTCAAAAAGCATAGGTAAGTCAGTTATAGGATCCTCATCACTACTACACACATCAGTTATGTTGAAGGTAAAGTTGTCTATGACTTGACCTGTGGATACTAGTAATTGATGGGTGGATGCTAATAGCTGAGGGGGAGTTTTGACCTTCTTAATAGAGGCACCCTTGCCAAGTATGGTCACCTTTGGAGGGGTACATATGAGGCCAAGATTTCTTATACACTTCTCAGCAACAAGGGGTTCTAATAGGCCATTATCATTTTGGTCGAGTTTCTTATTTTTATTATAGCCCATACCAAGCATCATTTGTAATCCTTTGATGCTCTCATCCATTAAAGATCAGGCATGAGATTTTCATCTTGATATAGGAGACTGGATATGTTTCTTTCATCTAATATTTCTCGACTTAGATCTCCTCGAGATTTGAATCTAGAGGGGTCTACTTTGAAGGTTTGGGATGATATTTTCAGCTGGTTGGGGTTTCCCATGAGTCCTAGGAGATTTAGTTAACTCTCCTATGACGAAAGCACTTTTCTTCATTTTCTAATCCCCACACCCATTGTCTTGGATAATGACCTTTATTTTGGATATATCAGGAATGGCAGGTGTCTTTGTCTTAGAATTGGAGGCTAATGTAGTTGGGTCTACATACAGAGTTGTGGGGCCTTCATCGTTCTTCAGAACTTGGGGGATTTTATAGTATTTTGCTTCTAGGTTCTTGCAATAGGAAAAGGGCTCAGGATCGCCATGAATCATGACCTCTTGATTTTGATATGGGAATTTGACGCACTGATGGAAAGTTGATGCAACTGCTTGCATCCCATGGATCCACGGACACCCTAGGAGAATGTTATAGGGTAAATCAAGGTCAAGGACCTGGCATGTGGTTTCCATAATGGATGGCCCTACTTGAATAGGGAGTTGAATAGTTCCTTGAGACATTCTTTCCTAATCATCATATGCTTTGATTGTGATGCCCTTACCCTTTTTGATGGCATCCTCTGAGAATCCTAGATTCTTTATTAGTTTGAGGGAACAAATGTTTAGACCTGCACCCCCATCCAACAAGACCCTTTTGACTTTGTTTTTATGCACCACGACCTCAAGGTGGAGTGCGTGATTGTGAGATAGTTGGGAAGGGAATTCCTGATCAGAGAACATTAGGAGACTTGGGGTGGTGATATTTTTGACCATAGCTTTGAATTGGTCAGCATCAAGATCTGCGGATACGGTGGATGAAGCTAATGCTTCCTCTAGGATTTTTCTATGTGGGAGTGATATCTTCAACAACTCCATGATGGAGATCTGAGTGAGAGCCCTTTTCAGCTGGTCTAAGACATTTTAGTCATTAGGAATGGATTTTGGATTTGAGGTGGATGCTCTAGGTGGCTGTGATGACCCAACAATGGTAACTTTGCCGCTGTGTGTGGTGACTCCACAATCAGCTTTAGCTCCTTTGATGCTAACAACAGTGACCATTTCATCTAGGGATGTGACAATATGATTGTACACATGGTTTACATTGGCATACTTGTTCTTTCCATGATTGTTCCCTTGGTTATGATCCGACATCGTATTTGTGTATATTTTTAGGTCTTAATTCCTAGCTGGTTGTTCAACGTTTATGACCTTTTCATCGATGAGGTCTTGGATCAGATTTTTCAACCTCATGCAACTAGTTGTTGTGTGCCCCTTGATTTTGTGAAAATCATGAAGGTGGTTCTCATTGTACCATGGTGGTTTCACTTGGGACTCTTGATAGTTCTCATAAGTGGGGATTTTGATGAGATTTTCGTTTATCAGTTTCTTCATGACCAATTCAATTGGTTCCCCAAGGGAATTGTACTTTTTCTTGGGGGGATATTTGTTTTGCAGGGGTGGTCCCCCTTGATTATTCAGGTTGTTGAATTGATTGTTGGGTGGTTGTTGTAATACCGTGTTGGCTTGCGTGTTGTTTTGATTGTTGCCTTGTGGTTGTTGGTATGTTTGGGTTTTTTTATTTTGGAGCATTGTTTATGACCTTGGTATCCACCACACCATCATTAGTGACATTCCTATTTTTCGTGCACGTGCGAGGTTTTTTGTTATAGCTGGTGGAAGGGCAGTTGTCTTGATGTTCTAGATATGTGGGTGTCCCCCATTGTGCAATAAGGGTTCATTCGATATTGAATGCCTTGGGGGTCAAATGGTCGTACGTGGTGATACATTGCATCTTAAGATGGAAAGCCAAGGTTTTCTCAAGATTGGAAATGATGGTGCAAACTTGTTTTTTTGGCATGGCCCATTTGCTCCTATTGGCCTTGGATTTCCATCCTTGCAAGAAGGAAGAGAATGATTCCCCCTTGGCTTGCTTAAGAGCAGATAGTTCCTCTAGACTGACATCCATACCAATATTGAAAGCATAGTTTTTTATGAATGCGTCTATAATCTCTTGGAACTTTTTGATGCCAGGAGGGAGGCAAGAGAACCACTCCATGGCAGGACCAACCAAACTTCAAGGGAATAGCCACATCAGATATGTATCGTCATATGCAACCTCCATGCAATGTACCTGGAACTCTCTAATGTGATCTTCAGGGTTTCCCATCCCATGATATTTGTTGAATTTAGGGATTTCAAACCCCTTTGGGAATGGTACCATTGCAAAGCTCCTGTCAAAAGGATAGGGACACAAGTTGCTTGGCGTCTTTATTGTTTTCCCTGATTGGAGATCAAGCACTTACTACGACAACAACTTGATTTGTGTTGTCACGTTGTCTGGTGGATCAGGAGGTGGAGTGAATGTGTTTTGAAGTGGTTGGGGTGTTTGAGTGATAGGTGGAGTGTTGGTGGGAGTTTGTTGCAAGCTCTACTATGCAGTCAAAGCTTGTTGATATGCCTGCATTAGTTGTTGTGCCAAAAATTCTTGTTGTTGGTCTTGTTGTTGTTGTGCCAACAATGCTTGTTGTTGGTCTTGCTGTTGTTGCGCCAACAATGCTTGTTGTTGGGCTACTAATTGAGCTAATTTTTGTTATACTTGGTACTGTTGCAGGTATTATTGATATGCTTGTTGTTGGGCTGCTTACAATTGTTCCTGGTATTGAGCTTGCACTTGTGCTTTCTGAGCTTGGTATTGGGCTTGCGCTTGAGCTTGAGCTTGAGCTTGCGCTTGTTGGGCAGCTTGTGCAGCCTAGGTAGCTTGTGTGGCTTGTGCAGCTTGATCTGCTTACACAACTTGGGCAGCTTGCTATTGTTGTAATAAGGCTTGAGCTTGGGCAGCCTGTTGTGCTTGTTGCACTTGTTGTGCGGCTTGAGCTGCTTGCAAAGTGATGCTATATTGGTTGGCCACATTTGGTCTTGGTGGTGGTGGTGGTGGCGGCGGCAAATTCATAATGGTGTTTGTTGTTGTGATGAGAGGTGTTGTATTGATGATGGGGATTTGTGTAGTGGATGGTGTGATTAATATGCTTGGTCCTTGAGAGACCGCATTTATGGATGGTGTTGTGATTGCTTGTGTTGCTTGGATGGTTGCCACCTGTTGTTGTGATATCGATGGCAAGATCAGAGGATTTGGTATGATGTTTTGATTGATGATTGGGGGGTTGCTTTGATTCTGTTGATTGATGGTTGGTAAAGGGGGGATCCCTAAACCGAGAAGTGGTGTGGATGTTAATGGAAAAGGTGGAAGTGGTGAAAAAAAGGGTGGTGTGTTCCCTTGAGGAAATGATGATGATGAGGGGTCAAAGATTCCCCCTTGTCCAAATAGCCCATCTTCTCCTTGTGAAGTCATAGGGATAGAGGTTTGTGTGTTGAGATGATATGTCGGTGTTGCGTGAAAAGAGGATGGGTCATTGGGGTCATGAAAGGTGAGCAAAATGTATGGGTGTATTGTATTTTGAGGAATGAATTGAACCAAGATGATGTTTGCATCCAAATCTTGGTTGATAACAAGGGGATGTGTTTGAAGTGAATGAAGCAATGAGCTTCCCTTGTTGAAAATTGGTGGAGTTGGAGCAATAGATGATGTGATTTGGGGGATGGTTTGAGTGATGCTTTGAAATGGAGGTGTGGATGAGATTGGAGGAATAATCCCAAGAGGTTTCTCCACAAAAGTGCTCACATTATAGTCAAAAGGGAGTTTAGCCCCTTCTTTTTCTAATTCTAGCATGTATTGTGAGGGATTGAATTTAATCATGGCATTGAAAATTTTGTGAGTCTCAAGATTTTGGACCATTTCAATAATCTCATCTTGAGTCATCCCTAAAACATTGTTGGTGATGTCTTCCACTTGGCCTCCTTCCTCTTCATGATCTTGTGGAAGTGGAGGGAAATTGAGCATGGGATTGCTAGACCCAATGGGATTAATTTTGGGAGTGGTTTGGCTCAAGTCACTCGAAGTAGATGTTTCTTTGTTCGTTTCCATGTTCTTCTTGTGTTGAGATCTAGTTTGGACCATAAAATGAGGATCAATTTTCAAGAATGGGAGGTGAACCTTTAATTCCTTGGATTGATCTAAACTTTAGGTACAAAAAAGAAAGTATAAGATATTGAGGATCAAAGGATGATGATGGTGATAATGAAAGATGAATGATTGGTGAATGATTGGAACTCTTAGGGAGCCTTGAGGAGGATGCTAAACTTTAGGACTTTTGGATTGATGTTTGATTTGATTTTGGATTGATTTTATTTTATTTTGATTTTGATTGGATTTGGTTTAGATAATGAACTCATAAACTCTAAGAGGTTGGATTTTGTCCTAGAGTAAACTTGTCCACAAGATGATAATTTGACTAAGTGTGCAAAGAAGGATTCATCTACACACACCTAGTCAAACAAGATGATTTGGATTTGTTTTGTTTTTTTTTATTTCAAGAGGATTTTCCCAAAGTTTAGCATGAAGGATTTTTTCAAGAATTCCAAGAGTTGTTTGTGAGATGGATTTTGATTTTGGTTTTTGAGGGATGGATGAAGATGTTTTGATTTTGATCTTAAGAGACTTAGAGAGACTTTTATTTACTAGACCAAGGTGTTGAAGAACATGCTATTACTTCCTATGTGAGATACTCAAACCTTTGAAAGAGACTTGGATTTTTACAATAGTAAAATTAATACAAATTTGTATTGTTCCTTGATGCACGTTTGTAAAAGTTGAAGGTCAATCTTTCCCTAAATTCGTAAAACATGGAAAAACGTTTCTTGCAAGCTTTTTGACTAAGACCTTTGGACTTTGGTTTTCGGATTTTGATCTTTTGGGAAATAATTTGGAAGAGCACATGTGTGGGATCGAATTGTTTCTTATCTTTTCTTAGTGAGTTCTTTTTACCACAAACAAGTTCTTGATTAGGTTTTCAAAATAAATGTCCATGTCTCAATTTCTTTTCATCCCACAAAGTCCTTTATGTGGAAATCAAGGAAATTAATGAAAAATTTCCCTATTGTTGACTTTAGTGAGAGAAAATTGAGATATAAATTCAAATGCTTAGAAGCCTCTAAGGATAGTATCCCTAGGGCAAGCAATAGCACTTGGATTTTTTCAAAGGTATTTGCTTCCTCTAAAGGGTTTGATATTTGATGATCATGTTGAATGTTTGTTTCCTAATGTTTTAGATCCAAGCAAATTGTTTTGATTCCAAGAACATGCACAACCTTTTGAATAGTTAAGAGATAATATTTGTTGAATCCCCACTTGGATAAATCCAGCTATGCTTATTCTTAGCAGATGATTAAAAGCTTGACCACAATAGCTCCCCTCCACGACACTCACTTCTATGGGTAAACCAAGCTTTAGTACACATGAAACTCCCATGGCATACTTCTCATCTCTACCAAGAACCACAAAAATGTGGGACGGCTTCAAAATGACCGTTCTTGCACCAACAAATAGGTAAGGATTTGGGCTTCTAAACAAAAGGTTCTAGTATAGGCATTTTGTTCATGGGGGATCGTCCATACGACAAGAGACCATTGCTGCCCTTCTTGTCGGAACAATCCTTGTGATACTTGAACTTGCCTCAAGTACCCACACTTATTTATTGGGTGGAAGTCACTTGGATTTAATGTATTCCAGGTTAGGTCGTTCCCTGGGGTGATTACTTTTTCCCACCTGGAAGGCCATCTAAGGGTAAACAAAAGTGAGCAAGCACATCCTTAGTTTGATCAATCTTTGTTTATGCAAACAAAGAGAGAACACACACGATATACCTAACTCACACTTGCAAGCTTTGTTCAATTTTAAGAACCCAAATGAAATGTGGAGGCAATCTTTTATGCAACTTAATATCACCAAAAGACTTTTGATTCTCAAGATCATTGTGAGGTGCGAGAGAAGCGCATATGCCTTTTAAATGATACTACTTTGTATAAGAAATTACAAGACACAAAATACACGGTCATTTTAACCTTCAACGCAAGAATGGATTCTTTTTAAGCACCAAATTTGAGTGTGAAAGTTATTTGTTCAATTTTAGACCAAATCGAAAAGCTAGTAAGTGTCTAAGTTCAATTTTAACCAACTTGAAGAGATTAAATCAATGGTTAATTTTAAACCCCAAAATTGATGTGAGCTAGCTTAAAATAGAAAACGAAAGTAGAAAATGGAAGCCCTAAGCATTTAAAAATGCTTTGTCAATTTCAAGCTCAATTTTCTTCAACTCCAAAATTCTTCAAAGATTGCTTCCAATGCTTCAACGTTGTATGTTCCTCGTGCAAATGAAATCCCTCTTCCTTCCTACAAACATCACAAATAAGAGTTATGCATGCATTGCAAAATGATAAAAATATACACAAGACATGTCAACCATTTGAGGAAACCTTTTAAAGAGAGGAATAAAATAAAATTGAATTTACAAAGCACATGAGTTCTTTCTGATGAAACTAACCCAATAATAAATGTTAATACATTTTCAATTTGCACCTACTTTCATAAAAGGATAATTGACTCCAAAACTTACAAATCCACACACCAGCACCAAAATTTAAGAAGAAAATGAAAAAAAACCATTCCTTTAGAAAAGATGGTGGCATAATTTAACTTAAAAAAAAAAAAAGTGTCAACCAAGGAGAGGTTTCAATCAACATTAAATGAATAACAGTACGCCCTATTTAGAGTAGTTTAATGCTTTTGAAAGGAATAGATATTACGAATTGTTCAACCCTACAATAAAGCCGCCATTGTCGGAGACCAATGTGACTTTGGCCATCCATGCAAAACTTGTTTGCCTGCCATTATCAAAGCTGACATACTCCTTTGATTGAACTCCCCACACTTTTTTCAACGTCTCTTTATCTTTGTGCTCGGTTTACTCAACCATTATGGCGCCTTCCTTGCTATGTCCTATCTTTTAAATCATTCAACACAGATTTGGAAAATAGTCATAATGGAAGAGAGGTTACAATACTCAATGTCTAATCAAACAAGTTTAAAGAACACCACATGAATTGTTGATAGCATGCACAAAACAGACTGTTTTAGACATATCACAACTTTAAGATGCAAATCCAGGCATAAACTTTGTAAATCAATTTCATAAAGCATTTGTGATCATAGTTTATGGATCAAACAACTTCTCAGTTAATTAAAAAATTACAAATCATTATTTGTAATTATAGATCATTATCTATGCAAAATGGTGCCTAAAGATAACTAAAGACAACTCATGGAATCATAGACAAGGTGTGGATCATTCATTAGAAAATGCCATAATCACATAATTTGTGCAAAATGGATTCACTCAAAGACTTTGAAAGAATTTAAAGCAAATGCAATCGATAGGTGAAAAATCCACGCCTATATTCCCTTGAAAAACTTTCAAAACTAATGCAATTCGCAGGTGTAAAAGTGAGTTCCACAACCTTCAACTAGCATCCTCTCAGCCTGCGTAAAAAGATCTGTAATAATTATTCAAAAAAAAATATCTGCAATGAAAAGAGCCCTCTCAAAGGCTATCTTTCCAGAATTAAGTGCCTAAATAAATCTTCCAATGGTTAGTGTGGTGAAGGAGCTTTCCACCTATGGCGCAGGTAAACTCCAAATGGTTAATGTGGGTAGTATACCATCAAATAAAATGGAAGCATAGAGAAGGGACGTGAACTATTTGATAGAATGCATAAGCCTACAGAAGGCGTGGGAACTATTAGACAGAAGGTGCCAAAAAAAAAGTGATCTCAGGGAATGTCGTTATTGTAGGGTACGTGCAAAATAGATTTGTTGAAAGTCTTTATAAATTTTCAAGAAAATGTAACTGATAGGCGTAGAAAACAATATAAAAAATATTTTAAAACTTTCTAAGTTAAATGCAATTGATAGGTGCATGAGAAACAACAAATAAAGACTTATTTTTAAAACTTCCAAACTAATGAATTTAGCCCGTGTAAGACTGAGTTCCACCAATTGGCTTGCAACCTTCTTTCCTGCACCAAATGCCAGTCCAAAGGTTTTAAAAAACCTTCAGGTTAATGTAATTAGTAGGCATAAATCCAAAATAGTTAACTCCATAAATAAATATGCCTGAGATATTTATTTGCTCTATGACATGGCTACAAAACATGGAAGCATGGACAAATTACATGTGTATTTTGTAGCAAAAAGTAAAGCACAAAATTTAATCATAAGTTTTGTGAAAGTAATGTCTACATATCAAAGAACTCTGATTCAAAACTAAAGAAATTAAAATAATAGTAACAAAGCATCAAATACTTCATGATATTTCCCTCCTTCTAGCGCCAGATGTAAGCACCAAAAATCTGTAAAATAGCTTAAACTTCAACACACATTAGCATGGGTTAGTTTAAACTATGAAAATGCAATAGTGCTCCTATGAAATACTCCAACATGTTTCATAATGCAAAAAAAATAACAAAATAAAGTAATTGAGAGCATAAGAAGCATGGTGCATACCTATTCCATAGTGGATTGGTGCTACTTCGATGTGGAAAGTAGCCCTTTCCCAACCCTTGATAAGCTCTTTGATGGATGTGTGATGAACGAAATAACAAGAACCTAACTATGAATGATGAAAAGTATGCTAAATTGGATTCAAATGCCTAAACTTGTGGATGAAATTGAGTATAATAATCTTGCATGGATTGTGGATGATCAAACAAATAGAGAAGCTCTCTATTTATAGGAGAGAAGGATGGAGGAATGAGCAAAAAAGATGAATGTGGGACTAAGGATCAACCAATAGCAAGATGCCACATGTCAACATGTGAGTGGACAAAGGTGGAGCACATTTGGATGAATGTGCACATTAATGCAATTAGGTGGAAATTCAAATACTGGAGAAGTTACATGTTAGAGGGAGATGAAGGATGAATTAAATGCCACTTGGCTCAAAAAAAGGAATTGTAAGTCATAAATGCCAAGTTGGAGGATAAGACACTTGGGAGGGAGAATTCAAATTTGGAGAATATTCCCACTTGATGCCTTTTTGAATGAAAAAGGAAGATTTAATAAATCAATTAAATTGATTTATTTGCACAAGTTGCAAAATCTAGAGGATTCAAGGGATTAGGATTAGCATTAATCATGATTTGATTAATTTTAATGGAAGTTAGCTAATTTTGACTTTTGACTTAGATTTTAGGATTTAAATAAATCAAAATGAGAGGAATAATGAATATTAGTGATTTTATTAAATAAAATTGATCTATTTAATTAAATGGAGAACTTTAGAAGCTTAATTAAATAAAATTGATTTATTTAATTAAAGAGATGACTTTAGGTTGATTAATGACTTAATTAAATAAAATCGATTTTAATTAAAGAGGAGAATATGATGGTTTAATTAAATAAAGATTGGTTTATTCAATTAAAAGGGGAAATATGATGATTTAACCAAATAAAGTTAATTTATTTAATCAAAAGAGGAGAATTGGGATTTAATTTAATAAAGAGGAATTTGATGAATTTAATCAAATAAGGACTATTTAATTAAATAATTAGTAAAGAGGATGATTAAAGAAGAACTGGTGTTAGTAAGTCAGAATCAAGTATGTGTTATCAATCAGGATAATTTTCGTGTCTACACTATTTAATCATATGTGTGTTATGTTAAATTAGATCATTAAATTATTTTAATTTCTAAATTATATCATAAGAGCATCTAGTTTGATATATCATGCTCAATAAGATAACAATTAGATCATGAAGAAGATGGCGGAGCAACGGAGGAACCAGGGTTTTCGCATGCACCATGGTCTGCGTTATGAGGAAAACCAAGCTCGATGGCCCTTCAATAGGAAGAAAAGAGGATGCGTCAATAATGCAGGGAGGCATAATAGTTATGCCAAGGCTTGGCAGGCTCCGGGTAAACAACAGGTTAGGTATGGAGGATCTGGTGGTTTCTCTCGTCCTAGCACGGGAGGGAAGGACAGAGGTGAAAGGTTTCTTCCGTATATCAGAAGGGGCGAGTGGATTTCAAAACACTGGAAAAAAAATTTTGGCGTCCAAAGAACCATACTGAGAATGGAGAGTCAAGTCAGGTTTCAAAAAATTTCTTCATACTACTATGGTTACCCTGTTGATAGATAATAATGATTGGAATGATTCTGTTAGTACATTCAAAGCGCGTGCTATCTTTGTGCGCTGGGGAGGGCATTGGCCGACACTCACAAAAATGAAAGAGTGGTGTGATGCTAACTGGGGTAAAGGATGTGATGTTAAAACCCTAGAAAATGGTTTCTATCTGGTGGTATGTCAAACTGATCGAGACAAAGATTGGATTTTAAGGAGTGGTCCCTTCTCTATGGATGGCCGAGGTCTTTTCATTTTAGACTGGACCCCTAATTTTGATCTGAATAAGGCAAAATCTGTGGAGTTTGAAGTTTGGGTTAGCCTGAAAAATCTTTCGCAAGAATACTGGGATCAGGAAACCCTAAGGAGTATTGGAAACAAATTGGGTTTCTTTGTAAAGTCAGAAATTGTGGTTGAAAAAGCAGACTGCAGTATGTATCCAAGGATTTATATTCTAAGACAGATAATCCACCCTCTACCGAAAATGTTAGAGTTGAAATCTGGTGAAGGTATGTGGTGTCAGAATCTGGTGGTGGAGGATCATAGTAAGACGGTTAGAAATGTGGTGAATTCTGGGTTAGATGGGGTCTCGGGGGTGCAGGGTGAAAAAGGTAAAGGTGCTGTTCAAAATTTGCCTGCGGAGGAGGTGATTTCTCTCACAGAAGCTGTGGCTATTGAAAACTGGCGTGTTTCCAAGGAATGGGGCTCTTTGGAAGTTTTAATGAAAAGTTCAAGGCAAGTAACCAAAGAAGAAACCGCCTCATGGGATTTAAGCAGAAAACAGGAAATTGCTTTTTGTCATGAAAAAGAATGTGCTTAGGGCTCACAAAATCTAGTTTCTATGGGGTTGAGTCCGAGAAAGGCTAAAAGCTCTAGGGAGCGTGTGGAAATAGAGTTAACTCTGGCAACCCCAAACAAAATCACTGCAGTATCAAACAAAGTGCAGATCTTAGAGGTGGAGGGGTTTTCTAAAACTCTCTCATCTATATATGGGGAAGAGAAAAGCATGGATCTGGGACAGATCACTGTGAACAGTAATGGGCTTGGTGGTTATGAAAAACCTGATGTTGTTTGCCCCCAACTTTTCGAAATCCTTGAAAGTAGGGATCAGATGATTGATATGCTACATGGGGATGGAGATAATCAAGATGGTCCAAATGGAATAGTTTTTAAAGACATCCCAATATCTCCTATTTGAAACTTAGACAGTGCCTTTGAAGGGGTTAAAGACAGTGGGGGATCTTTGGAAAGGTCGGGCTCCGGTTTAGCTATAGATTTGGAGGAGGAAGATGAAGATCTTATGGGCTTAATTGATCAAATTGGGTTAGTGGAGAAAAGGTCGCTAGATCAAACCTCTGCACAAAATAGTAAGGTCAAGGTTGGTGAAAAACGTCGACATGGTCCTAAAACAAACAAGATGCGCCTTGAAATGGCTAGAAATGTTGTAGGTCAAAGCAAGTTGAGATCGGGAAAAGGCTACACCTTTTTCCGGCAGCCATGAAAATCTTATGTGGAATGTCAGGGGCTGCAATGCCTCTGACAAAATCCATTTGATCAAGCGATGTTTTGATCAAACAAGACCGAGTATTGTTTTGCTTCAAGAAACAAAAATCAAGGAAAAGGATTTTGATAGCTTTCTAAAATGCTTTGGAAGGTGGAAAGGGTGTCTCTCTGGGGCTGTTGGGGCCTCTGGTGGCCTTGGGATTTTGTGGGATGAAGCTCTAGTAAATGTCAAAGTGGAGAGGCAAGATCGAAGCTGGCAATGGATTAGTGTGGACTCAAAACAGCTAGGCGCTTGTTTTGATATTCTCAATGTTTATGGCCCTCTAGGTGGTGCTCTGAAACTTCAGTTATGGCAGGAGATTTCTTTAGTTTTGAATGCAGAAAGAGATAGAATCTTTCTCTTAGGGGGTGACTTTAACGCCATCCTCCAGCTGTCTGACAAGCTTGGTGGTGTTTGTTGGGCTAGTCAAAACCAGAAGGATTTTAGTAATTTTGTAATGCAGAATGGGCTTATTGAACTTCCTTTCAGAAATGGGGTCTTCACTTGGACAAATAGGCGAAGTGGTTTTCTGAACATAGCAGAAAAACTTGATCGTTTCCTTTTAGCTGGGGAATGGGTGGAACAACATTGGCTATGTGAGGCGGAGGTAACCCCCATAACAGGTTCGGATCATTATCCGATAAGTCTGAGAATTCAAGAGGAATTAAAGCCGGCCCGATGTCCTTTCAAGTTCGAAGCAATGTGGTTGTGGGCGGAAGGGTTTCAGGAACTAGTGGAAAATTGGTGGGAAAATGCCCCAGTAAGTTCTGGTTATAAAGCTTTTGTTTTTGTTAAGAAGCTTCAATTTCTGAAAGAACAGTTAAAAAAGTGGAATAGGGAGTCTTTTAGAAATATTTTTTCTGAGAAGTTAAAGTTGGAGGAGGAATTAAAGATTCTTCGTTTGAGAGTTATTGAAAATGGGATGTTTGAAGAATATTTTGAAATGGAAAAATCTTTAAATAAGTCCTATTCTGAGATTCTTGCCCGTGAGGAGGTTTTTTGGAAGTAGAAATCAAGGGAAAGTTGGCTAAAAGAGGGTGATAGGAACACTAAGTTTTTTCACAATTCAGTTAAAGTTCGTAGAATTAGCAATAAGATTTTTGAAATCAAGAATAGTGAAGGCGTTTCACTGACAGATGAAACTCTAATAGCCAAAGAAGTAGTGCATTTTTTCTCTGGGTTATGCAAGGAAAACAAAAATACTGCAAATCTCGATTGGAAGATTTTGGAGAACATTCCTAAATTGGTGTCAGATGCACAAAACATCATGTTAATGGAAAAAGTTTCCCTGAAAGAAGTTAAAAAAGTAGTTTTTGGGCTAGGGGAAGACAAGGCTCCAAGGCCGGATGGTTTCCCTACCTTTTTCTTCCAAATTTTTTGGAAAATTATGGCACAAGATATATGGGAAGTGGTGGAAGAATCTAGGAGGAGTGGTTTTGTGTTAAAGGATTTGAATAACACATTTATAGCACTAGTTCCAAAAAGAAATGAACTGGTAACCTTTGAAGATTTTCGTCCAATTTCACCCTGTAACACAATTTACAAAATTATTTCAAAAGTGATAGCCAACAGGCTAAAAAAAGTTTTACCCTCGGTGATATCGGTTGAGCAAAGTGGTTTCTCTCCAAACAGATCCATTTTTGAAGGTGTTATTGTTGTTCATGAGGCTATTCATTCAGTAAGAATGGCAAAAGTGGAGAAATTTATGGTGAAATTGGATATCAAAAGGGCTTATGATGAAGTGAACATGAGTTTTCTTTTAAAATTCCTAGAGAATTTTGGCTTCTGCAGTGAATGGGTGGCCTGGATTCAGAATTATATTAGCACTCCTCGTTTCTCAGTCTTGTTAAATGGGAGCCCCCAGGGTTTTTTTGAATCAAGTAAAGGTATCAGACAAGGAGATCCTATTTCTCCTTTCCTCTTTATTATTTTAGCAGAATCTTTGGGGAGGTTGATTGTTAAGAAAAGAAGTTGTGGGCAGTGGAAAGGCATTGCTGTTGCGGAAGGGATAGATCCGATCTCGCATCTACAATTTGTTGATGATACATTTCTCATGGGGGATGCAACCATTAGAGAGGCTCGGGTGATGAAAGCCTCTTTAGATGAGTATGGGGAGGCCTCTGGACAATGCATAAATTGGCGTAAATATGATATTTTCTTTTTTCAAGTCCCCATAGCAAAACAAGTTGAAATTTGTAGGATTTTGGGTATGTGGGTAGGCTCACTTCCTAGTAAATTTTTAGGTATTCCTCTGTTTGGGGGATCTAACAAAGATGGTATTTGGAAGGATCTGGTAGACAGCTGTTTAAATAGAATGAGTGGGTGGAAAAGCAAATGGTTAACAGCTGCTGGGCGTTTGCTCCTGTTAAAAAGTGTGGTTTCGGCTATCCCTATTTTTTCCATGATGTGTTTGAAAATTCTAAAGAAGGTGGTGAATTCTATTGGGCAGAGAATGCGAAAGTTTTTCTGGAATGGGGCAAATGATCATGACAAAATACCCTTGCTAGCGTGGGAGAGAATCTGTAGTTCAAAAGAGAAGGGAGGGGCTGGTCTGAGAAATTGGCATGTAATGAATGAAGCTTTAGGTGCGAAGCTGGTCTAGAGCATCTACACAAACCCAAATCTCTTATGGGTGAAAATTCTAAAGGAAAAATACTTAGATTCAATGGAGGATAACTGGATTTTCACCATTAGAAATCTAGTAAAGGGTTCGGCTATTTGGAACTTTATTGTTGCTTGTAGGCCTGTGATTGTTGAACACATTACATGGCAAATTGGGAATGGGTTGAAAGCAAAATTCTGGGATGACTCATGGAATGGGTACCCAATTCTAAAGGATGCTGATGGGTCACAGGATCTAAGACAATTTTTAATCCAAAAATGGGGTGATAAAGTATGCATCTATTTAGAACTCAAGTAGGGCCCTTTGGGCCAGGAATGGGTCTGGAAAGATGTCGACTGTGATGAGATTTCTGGAGTCCAAATTCAAAAAATGAAGGATTTTCTGAAGGGGCGTCAAATACTCCCCACAAACAATGCTGATAAAGTGATTTGGTGTGGATCTGTAAATGGGAACTACTCGGTTAAAGTAGGTTACCAGCTTTTGGACTCTGGTGTGGAGGAAGTCTTTTGGGCAAAAAATTTATGTTGGAGCAAGGAATGTTTACCCAAGGCTGGTGCCTTTGCATGGCTGGCAGTGAAGGGTAGAATTCTTTCAGGGGAAAGAAGGAAGCGTTTGGGTTTAGTTGGACCAACAAAGTGTGTCCTTTGTGATGAAGTGGAGGAATCTACTGATCACTTACTTTTACATTGCAAAATGGCTTCCTCTTGCTGGGATGCCCTTCGGTTAAAACTTGGTTGGGAAGGGCCCTGGAAAAATATGGTTAAGGGTGTTTTTGAAGGGTGGCCACGTCCCTCTGGTACTTCCATTTTCTCAAGTGTTTGGGTAGTAAGCCCATCAATAGTGATCTGGGAACTTTGGAAGGAATGGAACAGAAGGATTTTTGAGGACAAGATGGAATCTGTAACACGAATCAAAAATAGAATTGATCTTGCAATAACTGAAGTGGTAAATGCTGCGGTGTCTCTTTCTCAACACCAAAAGCTTTCCTTTTCAGGGGAAGATAGCAGGTTTCAAAGAATGTGGCTAGGTCTAAAGGTTCATTTTGGGAATTTGAGAGCGGGGCAAGGAGAAGCACAAATTTCACAGAAAATGGATGTATGGGAAAAGCCGAAGGATGGATGGTATAAGGAAAACTTTGATGGAGCTGCAAAAGGCAACCCTGGTCCATCAGGAGCAGGGGCTATCATCTGTGATAGCCAAGGAAATTTGATATCCTTTGGGGCTCGGAAGTTGGAAGATGGATCAAACAATATTGCGGAGGCAAAGGCGGCCCTTTTGGCTGTAGAATTAGCGCAATCATTGGGAGTCAAAAATTTACATTTAGAGGGTGACTCGCAGGTTATAATTCAAGCTATAATCAATGGTGGCACTTTGGCTTGGCATTTGCAAGCGTATGTTAGTGCCATTATAAGTGTCTTAAATTCTTTTGAACATTTTGAAGTAAGTCACATTTGAAGGATGGGTAATATTGAAGCGGACCGTCTGTCTAAATGGGCGACGTCTTTTGATGTGATTGGGAAGTTAAGGAAGGAGGATTTCCGTCAGGTGGTGAAATCTGATTTTTAGCTCCTTTTAAATTTATCCCCTTTCTTTGGTAATGATTACTGCGGGTTCTGTCATCGCAAGTTGTTTGTGTGTAGTGAAGGAGGATGGAAGTCAGAGTTATGCATTAATGTGATGTATCGTGGGAGGACAAACGGTTTCTATGTCTGTAGATGATGTTAATTTTGTTACAGGTGGGAGGCGGTGGATTTGACAACTTGAATGATCCGCGCCAGCGACTAGGAAGTCTGGTTGAGGCAATTTGCATTGGAAAGGATGGGAAGGTAATGATTCCCTGGTACACACTTTAGGTAGTGAAGTCACTGGTCTTAAAGTTTGGTAGGGGAAGGACAGGTAGGAAATGTATCGTGTCTTTCGAAATGAACGCCTTTTAAATCACGCAAATGAAACATCTGGCTTTCATTTCAAACTCTCTTCTAGTGAAAGTTTGAGTGCGAAGTGCGAGAAAGGGTGGTGTGAAAGCTGCGATAATGGAAGAAATGTATGGATTTTCAACAAAGCTCCAACAACAAGGCTTTTTTGGTCCTGTATCGAAGTTCAGGCTGAAGTACTTATTAAAAAAACCGCAGAATGAGGTGATAGAAGCGGTGTTGGAGATATTGGGACTGCATTTCATGGAGGCTACCCACCGAGGACGCTTGAATACCGACATTGCTTCGATGCTGTTTGCGTGGGGTATGGAATTGAATGAAGATGTCGAAGTAGTTAAATGGGTAGTGAGGTCTCTTTTTGAGGAGGAGCTGCTAGGGAAATTGGATTTGCTAGTAGAATGGGCTGTCCCGGGGAAAGGGTATGATGTCTCTGAAGGGATAGAGGATATGGATGAAGCCACAGAGGAGGGGATGATCCCGTTTGTGAGATGGCAGAGGCTTGTGGATAGGGATGAATACAAACTAACAATCTTCATGGCCTGGGAGAACCTAAAATTTTTACTGCGTCAGCAAGAAAAAGAAGAGAGACGAGAGAGTGGTGGCCAGTCGAACAGACTTCCAAGACGAAGACGGTTTGGAGGCAGGGGAAGTGGAAAGGGTGGAAGAACTACTAGATAGGATTCCCAGTTTGAATGGTGTCTGGTGCAAAAAATGATGCAGAATTTTTTTGGGGAAGTGTTTTGCGTTTTGTAGAAGGCTCTAGGTGGGAGCAAAGTTTAAAATGTTATGGATGTTCTCAATGGTTTCTATCAGGCGATCATAGTTGGTGATGGATTTTTTGGCAGTGCGGAATGGGGATCAGGAAGGCTTTCAAAGTTGGTGGTGGCATTTTTTTGACAGTGCAGAATGCGAATGTTTCAGAAGCAAATGGATTTTATCTCAGCACTGTGATGTTTTTACCTAAATAGTATTAACTGTGAAATTCAACATTAGATGTTATTTGGGTAATTTTGGGTTATTTTTTTTATTAGGGTAGAGCTCGCCGGTTGAATGGCTTGAGCATTATGATCTTTCATGCAAAAATACCCTGTTTCTGGCGATGTGTTTTCTGAAGTTTTTATCTTTAATAATACTATACTAAAGTTTAGCGACCAAAAATAAATAAAATTAGATCATGAAGATATTTATTAAATAATCTTACCAAGATTATTTAATAGATCACATTAACATCTAATAAAAAACAAGAACTCATGAAATTAAAACATGCACATATATATAAGATCATAAAGACTATATACATGATCACCACAGTAACAAAAATTGGTGTGATATAGCATAGTACATCTAGTGAGCCTATAGCTAATAGACTCCTCGGGGCCTAGTGTCAATGCTCATCGGGAGATAGTGGAGTCAAAGCAGCTCATAGAGCTCATCCGATCTTGAAGGCCTCATACCTCACCTCTAGCCATACCCTCGCATACAAGTGCTGCAATATGCTCTTGTTCTATCTGATCCTTGTTCACCTGAAGTCTAGTAACCTCCACTAACAATCTATTGAGTTTTGATTGCATGAAATCCTGTGCCTCACTCTCGGAAGGAACCCAGGTGGTTTGAAGCTCCTTGTATGTAGTTCTTAACCCCCTGTAAGTAGCTCTAAGCTCCTTATATGTGGTTCTCGACTCCTCCCTAGCTTTGAGCTCCTCAGTTTTCCTCATAACATCCTCATAAGTTATCCTCCATCTTGCTAAGGGCTCAAATAGGTTAGCATGGTGCCCCATGTTGGGTGGTGGCCTATGCTCTGCTCGTATTGATTGGTGTGGGGGCATAGGTGGTGTTATGTATGTATGGACTCGACTAAAGAAGTCTAGCCACTCTCATGTCCCATTGAAAGAAATAAAACATAACACAAGTAAGAATAATATTAATGCATATTTAAAAGCTTAAAAGAGATAAATCATGTATATCATCACCTGAATCACTAGTTCTCTAGTTAGGATCTCGATAGGATACAATAGGTGCCCTATCAAAACTCCTTGCATGAGTAGGAAGGATGGTAGGTGCAACATGGTTGCACTCTTCACGCTCATGAGACGAGGTGACTACTATAGCCACTATTTGTGCTTGGGTAACATGAGGACGAGATGTTGGTGTCTCCTTGGGGGCATCTATGGCCTCTACTAGCTCCTCTCTCATCGACTGTCGATCCTCCTCTATATCCTTTGTCATGTCATCATCATTCATAGTATCACCATCCCTGAGGGTGATCCCACAATAGTGGGTTACACTTTTTGGCCAAACTTGACATTGAACTAAATTTTTTAACTTAATCTTCACTTTTGGGCACCTATAGTTGCTAAAAAATGAGGAATTTGAAGATGATGTAAACTACTGATTTGTGACATTTTTTCTGAAGATTCTAACTATATATTTTTAAAAAAATTTGGAATCAAATTTCATTTCTTTTTCCACCTCCTTCAAAAACTAGTTTTTAATAGTAAACACTATTTTTAAAGAGTGATGTGTACTTGCTAACACAACTTTTTTTATATGAAGGATAAAATTCTATTTTTTTTGAATTTAGATTCATAACTACGATATCTAGTGCATGAAATTGGTTTTATAGTGATTTATTGATTTTTCTTTTAAACTAAGTTTTGAAGTCAAACCAATTACAATTTAGACATAGGTTTACTTACTAACACAACTTTTTTTGTATGTATCAAAATTCTTTTTTTTTTGTTTGATCAAGGACATCAATATCAAGTGCATAGATTTTTTTTTGATAATCTGCTATTTTTCCACATGTGCAGAATAAAGGGCTTGATTTTCAGTGAAAAACTTATGTTTAATTAAACTATTAAAAAATACATAATAAAACCAAAATATTTTAAATTTATATTTTATGGATGGCTCCTTTTGAGGACTACCATCATCCAGTTGGGTCTATGAAGTTGATTCCATTTTCATCTTCAACCTAAGCTTGGAAAGGAAATTTTTTGTAAAAAATTGGTAGAGGGGAGAAGGGAAAAAAAGGGGGGTTTGAGCGAACCACCCTTCTAGCGAACGCCCAAGACCCCTCCGAGCGAAGGAGGGTTCACTCGAACCCCCCATTTTTTTCCATTTCCCATTGATTGAATTTTAAAAAATCTCACCAAATGGGTTTTCATCACAAAGGGGTTCACTCGAAGGGGGGGTGTTCAAGCAAACCCCCCTTTGAGTGAACCCCTAAAAACCCAATTTTTTTGCATGGGAGTGTTTTGGCAATTTTTCTTCATGAAGGGAATTGTAGCCCATTATTGTGGGATCACCCATGACCATGTCCTCTCTCTCATCTATGTGACCTAGAAGAGTTCCAACGTCACCTATAAGATGATTTCCAGGGAAGACGTGTGGAGGTTGTGCTCTTGTTCACCATATCTCATAACCAATAGTGGTGACAACATCATCCAAATTAGATGTTGGGAGTGTATCCTAGTCCTCATCGTCTGAGTCACTGAAATCGACATTGTCGATGGTAGGACAATGAATGTCTCTTGGCCTGGCACCACTCCATGCAACTCTCAAGTATGTAGGTCATGGCCTAGGTGCTACCTAAACCTTCCCAAACTGATGCATGACACAATCATAATAAAATGGCATAGTAATATAGTCATGCCATCCAACCAATAATCTATCCTATTACATCTTGGTCAATTGTTGTGTATGTTCTGGCCACTGTGGTATAGTCTTGTATGGTCTCCATACTATATCATCCTCCTCTAAGTGATGAAACTAGAATCTCCAATGTAAAAGATCTCTACACTGTCAAGCTCATCTTAGTGTATAGCTATATGCTCTCGAATAACCAAGGGCCGCTAAGGTGGGAAAACCCATCAGTCTAGTGCATGTGATATGCTTGAAGGCCCACACTTCAAGAAGTGTACAATGCACTATATTGTGAAGCTATCAATAAACAAAGTGACTAAGATCATAATAGATACAAGTGAGCATACTACGACCCCATTCATATATGGTTTGATGTCGCTCTATATCACAAATGGTGTGAATGAGGCCTTCCTCGAGGTGTGTGCCTCATCCATTAGGAACAAGTATTAGCATAATGGTAACACACATAATCCATTGAAGCAATATAGAGAAATCATATGGAAGGCATTGGAGCTTGATGTGAGCCCCAATATCCTTAGGAAAAATAAGGCAGCCAATACAATACTGAATGTCACGCCTCATTTTTTGACATGTGTGATCCTCCTATAAGTGGATGATCTCACCCCATATGGGTATCCTAAGAATTTGATGTACATCCTCCAATGTCACTGTCATCTCCCCTATTGGGAGAAAAAAGGTGCAAGTATTTGGGTCCTATCTCTCTACCAACACCATCAACATCACATCATGATACCTCATGGGTGGCATGAGGTATATCCAAAATAGTCCAGTACCACAAAATGTCTCCTCCTCCTCTTCAGTCAATTAGATAGCCTACTCATAGAGGAAAGAGAATAGTTGTCCTCCCAATCGTTGTCGAGTGCATGGTGGAATTTGAAAGAAGAAAAATAAATCATCAGTAACATTGCAAAAATATTCAACCAAATAGTTAACAACAAAGCAAAATTTCCCTTAGAAATTCTACCCAAAATGGGACAAGGTCGCCATTTCTGGATGAGGGGTCTAGGATAGGGTTGCCATTTTTGGGATGGGGTTCTTATGATATTTGAAAAAAAGGCATAAATGGTGCAAAATGTAAAGGAAAAATATAGGAAGAAGGTACAATGAACTCACCTCTAGCGAGATGTCACCGTTTACAATCCTGGATCGTAGAAGCTCTAATCTAGGGGGCTCATAAGGTCATCAACTTGACATCTTCACTCCTCTGCAACAAGGTAATCTCCAAATGGTAAATGAAAAAATGTTAGTCAAAAATTGATTTTGCACTAACATATAGTAAAGTTCCTTAATAGTACATTTCACTCAAACCACTATAATGGGGGCTAGAGAACTCTACTTTCATGACAATTTTTGCATTGGATTCATAGTTCCATTATCGATCTCATCCAATGTTTATTGATAGATTTTGTTGTGATCTCATAACCCTATTGTAAGCATTTCCATCAACAAAACCCTAGAAATTCAATGAGGTTAGATTCCTACCCTGATTCCACCTCCATAAAGAAAGTGGAATCAAGGGAGCATACATATACCCTCAAATTTTATTCTCCATAGAAGTTTGACATGTTTTAAGATGATTTTGAATAGCTAATGAGTCAATTTTTCAAGATGTGGTTCCCAACATTGTGGTTTTGCAGATAACTACAATGGGTGCTTCATTCTCCCTATTCACAAATGAATTATAATATCCATACGAGTATCATTTTTATGAAGCATGATTTACATTCAAATACTTTAGCTTGCATATGCACAGTGTCATATGGCCACTAAAGTGGGGGCTAAATGTAGTGTAGAAAATTTTACTCCCTTATAGGTGATAGTACAATTTCATGCTTAGTTTGGACCTATTTTAGTGACCTTACATTTATGCATTTTCACCCTTCCTAAATAGGCCCTAATTCCCTTTATTATGCATCCAAATGCCTATTTTTATTGTTTTATGACACTGAAACACACGTCGAATAAATGCATTCAAACATAAATTTTCCTTTGATCATGTGTGTCCCAAACTTATAGGCCAAGATCCATTTTCCGTGAATGAGTCCCCTTTAAGTGCCAAGACCCATTTTTAAATACGCTTTTGGCAGTATTTTATTGATTCAAATTCAACTTGCAATTTTAGGATTTTGAGATCTAATATTTGGAAAATTAGAGAAATGCCTATAAAAGTCTAATCTTTTCACGATTTCAAACTAGGGGTCAAGAAGAGAGACGAAATAGAGATAACATTCAAGAAAACAAAAATTTAGAGTCTTGGAGTAGCACTGTTTGTAATTGTAGGTCTTCAAGTCCATTTGTAAATTTTGATCAAGCTTTTGTTACATGATTGAAGGTTGATGCTAGTAGGACATGATGGATTCTAGGTGTGGGATATGCATTTGGTCATTTCCTTTAAACTAATGACTTGTTTTAGGTAGTTCTCTCATCCTCAAGCTTCTTTCTACTAGCAACCTAAAGCAAGGTATCATGGTATTTCAAATTTATTTGGGGTGTTTTGACTTCTTCCTAACTGAATCTTTTCATTTCCATATAGGAATCATACTCTAACACACTTGAGTAGGGTTTATTTGCATGTTAGCTCATAACAACCTTATATGTACTTAAGGTTAGGGCTCACATACTATCATTTATTTGATCTTTTTCTTTTATCAAGGTTTAATTACCAAACTTGGGTTTTGACCGAGGCAAACCCCCATACAAACAAATAAACATTTTTTGTTTATAGATTTATTGCAGGTCCAGATCCAAAGATGAAGATTTATAGGTACAGGAATAGAGTGCAGATGGAGGGCTACAACTTTTGTTTTTGTAGTTTTGGAAAGGCCTACAAGGACCCATTCGCCTAGGGGTGAATGATTCCCTTAGTAGACCTCAAAATTAAATTTTGGTATTAGGTGCATGTGTCTAAACCCTTCTTAGATTTGCTTGCAAACTGTGATTTCAGTTTCTGTACTTTCAAAAATTTAGATTTTAGGTATTAGGTCTTATAATTCATTTAGTTTGAGCATTACAAATTATTTTAATTTGGTTTCTAATCTATCCTATTTTCCTAAGGATTGAGATCCAGGTCTGATTGACTCACCATTGAGGTTGAAAGTCAATCTTTACACCTTGTACTATTTTTCCTAATGAAATTCCCTTAGGGAAAGATAAAAATAAAGAAAACACTGCCTTAATATTAAGGATCCTCTTTCCCATGCGGTATAAAATACTAAAGTGTGGTAATATTAATATCAATCAATAATATGTTACCTAGAAATTAAATTCTCATACACATCATAACCATAAACTTTCGATGTCTCAATATATATTTGACTGAATAAAATATTAGATACACAATATCTTTCTCTTAATATCTTTCTTCCTATTCTATCTTATCTTTCTCTGCTTAATTACATCATCATAGAATCTTATACATATACATGCAATTGGGGACATGTCCCTTACAAAATATTATTCCTAGTAGGTCTAGTTGGCCATGTCCTTTGCATTCCTTTTGTGGCCAATTGCAATAAGGTTTGAATGTTGTTGTACCTTTGTTCTATCCTTTGCCAACATTACACGTAAGAAGGTGTTGGTGTGGTCTAGTGGCCACCATGTACTTAAGATTGCTTAAGTAGTTAGATAATTATAATATATATTTATTTTTTATTTTCCTAATTTAAGTATTTAGGAAATAAGAAAAATATAAGCTATTAGACACAATAGCCAATTAGAATCGAACTTTATTCTAGCCAATCACATTTAATTGTGAGGTCATACGACTAATACAATTATTTTTAGGTTTAACATAGATTTCCATAAACAAGGGCTTCCTTCATTCATAATTTTATTAGGAAGAGTGGGGAATATGGATAATAAAAAGGACATGAGTAAATAATTTGATATTTTACTAGTTTATTTGATGAGCATACTAATATAATGTAATTATGTTTTTACATTTGAATATAATTTTATAGCAATTTTTTGTGTTTATATTGATTTTTATACATGTTTAATCTTGGGTCCTTTTCTAAGGAGATTGAATTATGGTGTGTTTATGACATGGTGTGAGAGCCCATGCTCTCTTCCACTCTTTTCACATATATGACATCTTACATTATATATTTCCTCACTAGAAAATAACATTTTCTAGGCTTTTGAAATATAGGAATCTTTTCAACATGTAAGCCTATATCTAATTTCTATCCACAATTGTGAACAAAAAAGGGAAAAGTATTTTATGTGTGAAACATTCCTTTGTATTCAAAATGATGAGTGATTTGGTTGGGAAATTCAATATTCATTTGGAAAATAGTGGAAAGGAAGTAAACAATGAATGGTTTGATTGGTTAATCAATTTCCAAGTTTTTTTCTCACATTTAAGTTTAAAATTTTGAAGAGAGATTATATACACTTTGAATGTGTGTGAGAAATGACATTATGTTAGAAAAATGTGTCAAATTACTTGGTAATGTGATTCAATACTTGATGGAAGAAAAAAAAATGAATCTAATTTCCCTTTAAGATTAGATTCATTTTTTGTAAAGATGTGCTTACTTCCAAGAATTTGGTCTAGGAAGTTATCACATTGAACCTCAAGTTCTATGAGACATGGAACTTAGTAAAAAAGAGAGGTTAAATATAACACTTTATAACAAGCAATACACACACATCTCTTTTCTAAAGAATTGGTTGTCAAACCACAAAAATAATATTTGTGTTAAGCATAAAAATATGCATTTAGTTCAACCTTGGAGAAAATTGCTATGTAGAAGGCCCTTGAGGTCCCATCGATTCTACTAAAGATAGTGAACTTGTCAACTCTTCCTCCTTCTTGAATGAAAAGGCTATTAACAATTCTCTCACCAAGTATAATTGGTCTTATTGAAATTGTGAAGCGTTTTTGCCTTAGTCGTTTTGATTTTCGTCTTGTACAATGTTTTCAATTTTAGGTGTGCCTGTGCTCAAGTAGAGTTATCGGAAAGGTGTGCAATGCACCACATGGTGGTTGTGCAAATTTTATCTTTCATATTCCTTTTGCATGTGGTGGTTGTGCAACTTTCATCTTTCGTATTCCTTTCGGGAGAGAGTTTGGGACACGTGTCGATTCGTCGAAGATTTTCTAAGGAGCCATATTCATGAGCTTGAATATTTTCACCTTTTTGACACGTCACCTCTTCGCTGCGGGCGAATTCCACTTCCTATGAAGCGATATCTTTTGGGAGCTTGTTGGAGTTTTCTAGCCTCTTTCCTTTCTTGGTTTTTGGGATGGATGCTTCGAGTCGGTGCCTTTGGGTGATGTGATTGGTCAACTGGACCTTTTTTCCAGGATGTTTTTCTAGGATTCGATCATTTACAGGCCTCTATCTTTCCTAAATATCTAAAAAGCATTAATGCGGCAGCTAAGAATTGATGAGCAAATATTGTTGTTACCTAACCAAAGATCTATGATTAGATCATGTGCTATCAATTGTGAACACCTGGAAGTATTGAATTTTGTGTTGAGGCGGCGTTTTCCTCTTTCTGTAGCTATATAAGAGAAGCGGCGACACAATGAGGGGTTGGATTCCAAGTTTCAGTTTCCTTGACTAAGGAGAAGTTTCTTTAGTTTTCTTAGGATATAGAACTATTTTCAGGAGCATAATTACATAACTACTTATCTTTGGCATGTTATATCTTTTAAGGTTTAAACAATTGTCGGATTGGCATCCGACCTTTGTTTTAAAGTTCATTTGATATTTAAAGCACAAACTATTGAGGAGAAATTTTTGAGACTGTGCATGTATGGCCTTTTTCAAGCTTTCTTTCTTTATATTATTGTTCTGAATGAAACACTGTGTCTTGCAAGCTAAATTTGAATAGTTTAAGTAGCTGATTTCCATGTTGTAAGCTCGTATGGAAGAATAGTAACTTATGAAAATTGGATTATGCCATTGTACTTCTCTATTTTTTGAAGGGTTGTTATTTTATTATATTATGTTGTATCAGGAGGAAGAGTTCATGTAATTTATGAATGTTTTTATGTTACCCCTTAGAAATCTTTATGTTTGATCGGACCTTAATGAACACTACCTGCAGAAAGATTTGAAAGTCTACACTGTGCTTGTTGTTAGCCTTTGTTGTTCATTCTCTTTCCAACAATTAAGGGTTGTGGCATTTTGTGTATAAATTATATTATTCATAGGAATGGTTGGGTTTGAAATATTGTAAAAGCGTTGGCGCATCACCATTTTCATGTTTTTATTTACATTTCCTTCTACCCTTTTCTCCAAACCCCCAAAGAAGAGCTGGATTTCTATAAAAATCTTGGAGGTATTCAGTGAGGCACAAGTTAGTCCCCCACCCACTGAATTTCCCATAAGACTGTCAGAGAGGCACAAGCTTTGATGATCAACAGTTCTTTTTCTAGCATGCCCGATGGGACAAGAAGTTTTTTGAACACCTGATTAGAAGTTAGAAATATTTCTTGAATCAGGCTAAGGAAGAAAACTAGAAGTTTCATGCTAAAGTCTAAACAAGAGCATCTTCAAGAGGTCAATTCCAATACTCTCAGTTACCTACCTCAGTTCCTAGAAGGAAAAGACTTACAGGTTCTGTATCACTTGTAAGGAGCAATAGAGCAAGAAGTAAGAGCCCAATATCCAAAACTTTATCTACTCCACTCCGAGGCTCAAATTTCCAAATTAGAATACCCATATACCTAATTAATAGGAATCTTTTCTCTATGGCTCATGTGCTCTCCCTGCTCCTAGAAATTTCATAACATGGGATAGCAGTAGTCTACTACGACCACCCATACCCCCAAATGTATGGCCTACCATACCCGCTAATGCCCTCAAGGCTATTCCAAGATTCTCTAGAGAAGACTTCAAAACCCCTTCTGAACACCTTCAAGATATAGTGGAGGTATGTAGGGTACATAACATATCAGAGGAGAACATCACCTTGAGGGCATTAGCTACCTCTTTCAAAGGAAAGGCCCAAGATCGGTATCGACCTTTGGCCTCAGGTCTATCATCTCCTAGGATAAGTTTGGAGAGAAACTGCTTGAATGCTTCTCAGAGAAAGGAGACCACTCTTCGTTGTTGCAACAAATAATTACCATTAAGAGATCTCCACAAGAGGTCATGAGTGACTTTAACACCAAATTTCATAAGACCTAGCAAAGGATCCCTATGATTTCTTGACCCCAAGCTGCGATGGCATTCATGTTCTATCTGAAGGCTCTCAATTTGGACATCATAGTCATGATAACCTCCATGGGAGGGGATATCTTTCTTGATGCATATGAGGTGGTGGTGCACACAGAGAATAATTGATGTCGGGAAGCTTCTACCTTGACCTTCGATGTTGGTATTTATGAAAATATCTGAGGGCCCTCGAGAAGAAGCTACTCCAAACACTTTTGTTGCATAATTGATGTTGGCCGCCCTACAGTCTATGTACATGTACCCTACCGCTCAACAAAAATGTCAGGCTCTTCCTCAATCACGACAGACATCAGCAACATGAAGAGTCTCATGCAAAATTTTGCTAATGAGTTGGTCATTATCAAATGATAGCAAGCAACACCTCCAAAGTAGACTACGTAGGCCTATGGTGGAGGAAATTCGCTTATTAGCATAATCCATGCCAAGGATCCTCTAGAGGAGGAGGTCAAAAAATGTCATTCGCAAACCAGTTAGTTCTGATCACCATGCCACTACAAACGGTCAAAGACAACCTGAGTAAAGAGCTAATCTTGGGCCAAAATAATTTGGCAGAAGATGAGAATGTATGGTACTTCCTATGTAGCGATAGCCATATGCCCCAAAATTTCCCAAGAGGGAATATGCAATAGAGGATAGAAACACAAAGAAGCAAGGGCGTGCTTCCGAATGTGGACGAATATGAATCTGTCAAAATGAAAAAAAAACATTTTTTAGCACAAATGCAAGGATTGTCCTTGGAACAAGAACTAGATATTACGCCCAACCAAGCTTTGTTTTCCTGGATGGAAAAAGAATATGCAGTGTTCGCAAACAAAGCTCTGACGATTAGTATTCCACAAGTGCAGTCAAATTATAACACAAGGTCCAAAAGAAGGCTCATAGGAGAATACATGCAACAAGCTCTGCCACATCCTCAGCCACGTCAATCGCCCCCATAGGAAAAATAGGCTTCATCACCCATCATCTGACCTTTTTTGTAGCCACATAATCCATCATTGGCAGAGAAGGAGGCAAGTAAGACACCAAACCTAGTCACGACGAAACACTTCCTTCCGAAGACGAGAGAAATACCACCATACAAGCCTAAGAATCAACCGGTTGGGACCTCAATGTAGTAGAACAACTAAAGAAGGTGCCTTCCAATGTATCATTGTGGGACGCCATATCTATCCCAGAACAAAAGACATTGCTTTAGGAAGCATTAAAGAAAGAGGAACAAATCTTGCAAGTGGATGCAACTCAGCCATGCAACCAAAGTAGGGATAAAGGATCTGTGTCACCCCCTTAGGCTTCGAAAGTAATAGCTTATGTGAATGATGTAGGAAATGCAAAAGAGAAGGAGGTAAACAAGTGAAAGCCCATTCCTTTATTTTTAACACTTATTGTGGGAGATAAGCTTTTGCATAATAATATGATTGATTCACGGGCTAGCACGAATGTCATGCCAAAACAAGTGGCAGATGCCTTGAAACTTAAGTATGAGCCCCATGAAAAGGGAATCATGCAACTAAATGGGAAGAAGGTTTTGATTGTTGGACAAATAAAGGATCTATCTCTAACCCTCTTCTCATGTCCAAGCCAAATAGTCACGCAAGAAGTGGTAGTGATAGACATTCCCCCAGTCTTCGCAATGTGTCTTTTAAGAGATTTCACTGCAAAGCTTGGTGGATACTTAGTGCTCGATTGGTCCCACCTAATATTGAGAACCAAGCACAGTGCGAAGATGAATATTCTATCTAAATCTCTGCATCCCAAACACATTGCAGACAACATAGTTCTATGTTTTGAAGCAACGCATACTTCCATCTCTCAACAAGAAAGATATTGTGTAGAAATGTTGGAAGATGAAGAAGATACAAGTGATCAGACTCTTAAGAAGGAGGTGTTACCAATTTATTGAATTCAATCCATTCGAAAAATTCCATGCAACAAGGCTAGGTACCTATGTAATTTTTGACGATGATTAGGTCTTTCCAAAATTAATGAAGGATAGGGAGGAATCTAATGATCTGGGTGATAATCGTCTATGGACCCTATATTTTGATGGCGCCAAGTGCAAAGCTAGCTTTGGAGCGGATGTCTGACTAGTGTCTCTGATAGGATCATAAACCCTCAAAGCTTACCATTTTCAGTTCTCATGTTCCAAAATTGATGCCAAATATGAAGCCTTGGTTCATGGGTTGATTCTTTGCGAGCAGATAGGCATGATAATAATACAAGCTTTTAGAGATTTAGAGCCAGTGGTGAGCCAGGTCCATGGATAAGCAAGTACAAAAAATATAAGGATGAGATCTTATAGACATCGAGTTTGGGATCTTACTGAGAGTTTCAAAGCTTTCAATATACAAGTTATCCCCTAATCGTAAAACAATGTCACTGATCAGATGGATTTTGTTAGCTTGCAATTTGAACCGGTCTCCAACCCGACATAGAAAAGTTTGGTGCAACTCATTGTCCGACCCTTGATTCCCGACAACGATTAGAATTGTCAAGTCTTCGATGACGACATCCAAATTGCTTCCTTCATACAAAAATCAGGGACAACTTCCAACTATTCACCAACAGGAGAAAAATTTCTTGAAGAGCAAGTTATCCAATTGAAAGGGAACAAGCTTCCTCGAGGATTAATTTATCTCAAAAATATCTTTGATTGCAAAGATGCAAGAAATGGAAAGAAAAGGTTTACTGTGGATGCAAGGGATTACGAAGAGCTTGATGTTGGAAGCAGAAAAAAGTTGAAAGTTGGGAGGGAAGTTCCTCACAGGGACAAGAAAAGACTGAAAGATTTATGTTTCAAATATGATGGGGTTATCGCCTGGACCTATGATGATCTTAGAGGATATGACTTGGGAATAATTCATCATACCATTGAATTGGCGGAAAGAGCCAAACCCATCTAACAAAAGCAAAGGCCAGTCAACTCGAAGGTCAAAGCATTGATGGCACAAGAGCTCACCAAGCTGGTCAAATCAAAGATCATATATCCTATCAAACATTCTACTTGGGTATCAAATCTGGTTCCAATTTGAAAATGAACAAAGATATTTGGCTTTATGTTGATTTTCAAGACTTGAATAAAGCCTCGTTAAAAGACCATTACCTTTGCCACTGATGGAGCAGATCTTGCAAACTGTCACCAAATCGGAGATGTTCTCTTTGCTAGATGTATTTTTAGGATATAATCAAGTCTATGTGAGGGAAGCTGACCAACATAAGACAACATTTACCACTAAGTGGGGAACGTTTGCATACTCAAAGATGTCGTTCGGACTTTCCAATGTTAGTGCAGCTTTTCAACGAGCAATGGATATTGCTTTCAAGGGATTGATCAACTTGATTATCCTCATATATCTGGATGACCTAACGGTCTTTTCAAAATTGAAAGATGACCATTTCGATCATCTAGAGAAGGATTTCTAGAAATTCCAATAGTTCAGGATTTCTTTGAACCCCAAAACATGTGTCTTCAGAGTACCCCAAGGTAAGCTCCTTGGCTTTGTAGTATCGAAGGAGGGAATAGCAATAGACCTTGAGAGGGTTAGATCTATAATGGAATTACCTCTGTCGGTAAACCAAAAGGTACTGCAATCTTTTCTGGGTAAGATCAATTTTGTCAACAAATTTATATATGATTTTGTAGGCATTGCAAGACCAATCACATTGATGCTTACGAAGAACCTGCTTTTCAAGTGGACCCTTGAAGGAAAGGTAGCTTTTGAGTAGTTAAAGATAGCCCTCTCTGAAGCCCCGATGTTGGTCAACCCAAATTTTTCCAAAGACTTTCTACTCTATGTGTACAGTGGCCAAAATATTATAGCTTCGATACTCACTCATAAGTGTGAGGAGGGAAATGGGGAGCATCCTATAGCATTCCATTCAAGGACCTTGAAAGGTTATGAAGCCAAGTATAATTTTGTAGAAAAGCAAGATTTTTCCATTGTCAAAAGCTTAAAGAAGTTTTGACACCTGGTGTCGGCTAACAAGATCACTATTTTCGTGGCACATCCCAGTGTACAAGAATACATAACAGAAGGAGAGATAACCAAAAAAAGGGAAAATTGGATCACTAAGATCCAAGAATATGATGTGGACATTAGACCAACCAAGCTGGTTCAGAGAAGAGGTCTATGTGAATACATTGCACAAGAATCAATTCACAAAGTAGAAAGAGAGACCAATCAGGTCTACTCGAACCAATTCGAGTCTAAAGAGTCTTGGGTGGTTGATCAGACACATTATATGCAAAAGGGATACTGCCCAATCAACCTTTTGTCCCATAAAAGGTGATACTACTGATTGCAAGGCACTAGGTATGTATTAATTGAGGGCATATTATTTAAAATAAATTATGATGGTTTATTGCTTCAATGTCTAGACAATTTACAGGCGGAAAGAGTTCTCAATGAATTCCATCACAGTCCTGAGGGTGGACACTTCTCTGCCAAGACTACTTCCTTAAAAATCTTGTGAGCAGGATATTATTGGCCCTCTATGTTTGTTGAAGCACATTATTTGGTGCAAAAGTGTACCCAGTGCCAATATTTTGTTGGCAAAAGAAAGAATGTCGCTTTTCCCTTGAGCCCGATCATAACCAAGGAACCCTTTGCTCAATGGGGTATGGATTTTATCGGAATGATAAATCCTATTTCCAGTGCCAGACACAAGTGGATCCTCATGAAAATTGACTACTTCATGAGGTGGAAGGAGGTCGTAGCCCTAAAAAATGCCACAAAGGGGGAAATTGTAAATTTCTTGAAGAGCTAGTAGCCAAATTTGGCCTGTCCAAGACCATCATATCTGACAATACCTGTGCTTTTGTAGGTTGAAGAATGTCATATTTTCTATTAGACACAAGATTTTCCTTAAAACTTCATCGAATTACTACCCATAAGGGAATGGTTTAGTAGAATCAACTGACGAAAACCTAATTAGGTCAATCAAGCGCATTAGGTCGAAACAACAAAGGGATTGGCACAAACATTTGTGAGCCGCTTTGTGGGTGGACCAGATTATTCCTAAGAAAATTCTAAAGACTTCCCCTTATGAACTAGTGTACAGAAAAGTAGTGTTACCTATTGCCATAGAGATTCCTACCTTACAGCTACTAAAATCCCTAAAAAATGAAGAAAGTAGCAGAATGGAAGTACGACTAGCAGAACTCCTCAAGCTAGAAGAAGATAGAAAAAATCCTATAACACCTTGATAAACCGTCAACAAAAAGTGAAGCGGTGGTTCAACAAAAAGACTTCTAACCCAAAATTCAAAGAGGAGAGCCTAGTGCTAAAGTATGATGAACGTACTGCAAAACTAGGGCAAGACATGAAATTTGAAGCGCTATGGAAAGGCCCCTTCCAAATTAACACATGCAAGGAGAAGAATGCGTATGAACTTGAAGATATGGAAGGAAACACTTTATATATACCGATGAATGATGTTTTTCTAAAGTTATTCCATTAAAATATGCAGTTCTTTAAAATTTTAATAGTTATGTACCATACAATTTTTTTTTTGTAAATATGTTCTAAATTTTGAGAATAAGCCATCCAAGAACAACACTAAGGAAACAAAAATGTTGTATTATATTATATTCATCAAAAAAATTACAATATAATGCAAGGCCCAGGGCTCAGATTTAAACATGAGGCTCTCTCGAGCAAACCTAAAAGAGTAGCAGAGCAAAAATAAGTAAAAAAGGAGGCAACGTGCAAAAAAGTAAAGTAAAGCCTCCAACCATTATTGACGAAGCAAAAAGGGCTCATCATTGGGTTCTTCTTCTTCTTCTTATCTAATAGGTGCAAAAGGGGGTTGAACACACAACACACATAGGCAACACGCAACACAGACCTAGGGCCTATTCACTGTGACTCTGCACTAGGAAGTCGAAGTGCTTCCTCTAGGCGAGTCCCGAAATCCGCTCCATTCCTTACTCTCGTACATAAAAGTAGCCACTAGTTGAGAAGAGTAGCGGTGCATCTCAAGGTCCATGGTGTAGAAGTTAGAAAGGAAGGGCAACCAGGGTACATCTATTCCAAAGTACACGTGCCTATGAAGATCCATGGCACTCAGGATACCAACACCGAGGATAGCCACTTGTACTACCTCGCCAAGCCCTTTCATTAGTGAAGTGTCAAACATCTAGTGGCACAACTCAATTATCATGGGCTTGGACACATTCAGGTCTAGCAGCGAGGCTACGAAGCGGGAAAGGACATTGTAGTTGCTCCGGAGCTGGTTTTCATCGTCAATGAAGTCTTGGCCAACTACCCACCTAAATGCAACCATGAGGAGGTGGTTGCATTTCTTCACCAGGTGCTAAATTCGGTCACTAGTGACCTCTCTCACAAAGTAGTATTGTGGCCTCCATGGAAGTGCCTAGGCCAACAAACATTCTGAGAAAGCAACGAATTATGGCAGAATTGGAATAAGCGGAAAGCTTGCTAAACTTAAGGAGCTATGTTTTCAAATGAATATTACAAAAGGTGGCATAACTATATATAGAAAGGTGAGCCAACAAAATCAACCAATAGAGGGTCTATTTTTGGCTGGACGACAACGAGAAAATATCAAGGCAAAACAGAGAAGGGTAGATAAATCGTACAGAAAATCTGATAGACTGCTTTGAGAAATAAATTTGGGCATTGGGAGTAAATGCTCTTGTATGTCAATTGTTGACATGTGTCCTTTGCCATCATCATGATCAACCAGCTTACTAATGAGAAAATACATAGATTAACATGCTAAACTCTGACAAATTAATGGGCACGTCTTTTCAATAGTACCTTGCATCACCTCAACACATTTCACATAGCGAAAAGCATACTTTTCGATGCAATGAGTTTATTTGATAAAAAGGCTGTGGGGAGAATGTACTAATTCCATTTTCATAGTGTTTTTAGCATTCCTGAGGGATACAAATCTCCAATCCACACATATTGCCTCGGTGGTAGCATTTAATGAACCAACGGTAATGATGTACCCTTAACTGCATGTGTGAGTAAGGGAATTAACTGCACTCAAAAGTAGATTTCTCCAAAGAAGTGAAAGGAAAGTGGTTGTTATCGCTAGAGAAGCTTTCTGCAACTTTCTCGTACAACCATGGTGGAAGCATCAGCCTCTGGTAGAAAAGCTATAGTTTCAAGAAAAAGGCTTGGTTACGCTGATATTTTTGGGCACAACTCCTTTTCCAATGCCCTAGTAGTAGAGGAGCGACCATTTGAGTACTGTAAAAAGGTGCTATCTGATAAACGTATCCCAAAAGAGGCGGTGCAAGACATCATCGACAGTGTTTTTGACCCTAAGTTGTCATCTAACCCTAAAAGCCTTAGGGAAGGTGCATTTCAAAGAATGCTGAAACATGAACTGTTAGAAGGTTTTGCATTTCGGCTCTGGAACAACTTGGCCTATCAAAGTTTATGTTTCCTGTTATACATCTGTGCCCGAAGTTGGTCGACGCATGTGTGAAAAATTTTAACAAAAAGACAAAAGCCATTAAGGGCCATGGGGTTAAGATTACCATTTCTGCCAAGGCCATACGAGATATGTTGTGTATCCCTATGACCTAGGTTGCCGAACTTTTTGATGAAGAGCAGATGGATGCCTTAGGGGAGGACATGATCAGACAAACAAATTTTTATGAGGACGAGACAAAGGAAAGGCTGGAGAGAGGTCATCTTCTCTTTCCTCTTTCATGCAAGAAATTCAAGGAACACAGTCCATGTTCTCAATGCTCACTTGGGTTTTCAGAATAGGTCAATCCTTTCCAGTTTGGCTTAGATTTCACGCTCAAAAGGGAACAAAGCCAGAGGTACTATGATTTTTTTGAGGTGATAGTCGGGAACATGAAGGAACAATTGAAGAATTATAGTACTAAGTCTAAATTCAGGTATTCTTTTGTCTTGGCTCATTGGCTTTTGCATTAAAATTTTGAGTGGTTGGGGAGGAACGTACCAATGTCTAGGCTAGATGAAAGGGGTTGTCTTTAGCCGATTTCTATATGGACCCATGTGCTTTCAAGAATACGGGATTATTATTGGTTTGTAGATAACTTTCTAAGGCCAGTGCTCCAAGATTTGTTGCCTCGCCCCATTGGTCGTTTCTCTCAAGAGGTCATTGAATGGATAGAAGATCTGCCGACCCCACTGGATTATTTCCTGGGCGAATATTTCGCATGTATTAGATTTCATGGCTTTCCCGGGGAGTCTTTCTAACTCCCCAAATATATAATAGACATGGTCTTTGCATTGGAAGCATGTCGCTAGGTAACTGTTGTTGACATGATTTATGGTGCCAAAAGGAACAAAATAAAGATTCACCTACTTCCCCTCGTAATTGCTAAGATTCAGGTAATATTGAATAAGCAGAAGGTCGAGGACTAGATCACAAATTTACTAGCGGCCTTAGGCTTGGTCCTTATTTGTGACAAGTGGAATTACAATCCGAATGGGTTTACAATTTGAAACATGAGATTCAGGATTATTTCAAGAGAAGGAGGAATCCGACTCGAGAAAGCGTGGAGGTATACATTGATTTGGCCTGCATTCCATTCCAACAGCCAAGATGGTCAAGTTTCTATGAACCACAAGCAAAATATCAAAGGAACCTCCCGATGGGAAAATCCCTCAACACGCAATGAAGCGTAGGGGATGGTCAAAAAGGAAAAAGGAAGACTTCTAGAGATTCCGATAGGAGATGAGGTGCCAAGGTGCCCTACTTAGTAATTTTCAGTCACTTAATGATGAATTCAAGGACATATATGATAAAGAGGTTGATTCTGACAACAACAATTCAAAGATGAGCCATGAAATTGATGAGGAACAAGTTCCACCTCGAGCTTCTAGGCCTTAGGAATCCAACAGCTAGAGAGACTTGAGGCGAAGGGATTCACAAGCTTCGTCCTCCTCTAGTGCTCGAAGTAAAGGGAAAAGGACCTGATGGTCTCCAAAAGGATTCACTGCAGTCGCTAAAGACCAAGTTTCAAAGGGATTTGCTGCCAGAGGATTGAGATGTACCAATTCTAGTCATGAAAAGAGAAGAGGGGTCCAAGACCTAGGTGCCCTTGACATGCCGATCCAATAACAAGAAGAAGTGGAGTCTGTCCTACAAAATGTTCCGACCACTGCGATCCAAGTAAGTTTTTCTCCCCCTCTTCTTCCTATTTCTACATCTTTGGTCAATCCCTTGCCTCATCCTATGGAAAGGAATCCTCCGTCCTCAGACCCTGAGTTGGTTATCCTGAATGCACCCCTTACCATTTTCAATGAATTTGTTGAAGCTACCTTGTGCATCGAAGGAGTGTCATCTTTTGCAGCCGCTGTTGTCTCTTTAATTTCCTTGTCAAGGGCCCTCGTCAAAATGGCTAAACCAACACTTTACTTGTCACTCATGACCCATCTACTTTCAGGAAGGAACCTCTCCATCATCACGTTTCTATGTTCACCCCTACTAGTTTTTCCCCTGCCCAATTTGGCGTCCCACCCTTTTCCATGATAACGCTGCCTTTTGCATCCCTTCATGCTCACACATTTGAAGTTTCCCCTTATGTCACCCTTTTTAGACTACCTCCTGGTGCTTCCATTGCAACACAGAGTGTCGACGTCCCTCAGAATCTTCAAGGTCATTTTGATGCTACCAAGTAGGCCTGACAGGCCAGGCAAAAAATATTGTTAAAGAATGCCAAGATTCCTGTTACCAAGAAGATTGAAGCTTGCTTCAATGAAGAGCAAAAATCTCTGCTTATCACTACCATGAGGCCACTTGTTTCCAAGCGCGAAGGGAAAATGTAAATGGAGGATTATGAAATTCATGCTGTGGGCCTGGACTTGAACGAAACTCACCCGCACAACAAGGTGGTCTTAGCCAAAGCCACTCAGAAGGTGGTGTATGCTAACTAGGAGAGGCTGGACAAGAAATTGAAGAAGCGTGAGGAAGAGTTGGGAAATCTAAAGGAAACAGTAAGCAAATTGCACAATGAGATCTGAGCCAGAGAAGCTGAAGTGACTCGTGTAAGGAAAATTCAAGGCTAGCAAGGAGACACATCTAAGTTGCTTGTAGAGGCTTAGAGTGAATAGGTTTAGCTTCATGCTGAAATTGAAAATTTGAGAAGAGAGATGAATGATGCCCGATCCTGAACTTCCAACGATCTTCGGAAGGCCCAAGCGGAGGTAGAAGAGTCAAAACAAGAAATCGAAAGGCTGAGCTCAAAATTAAAAAATGCCCTTCGGGAGAAAAGTCAAATGGAGAAAAACAAAAGGGCAAGAGAGACTCAATTTAACCAAGAGCTAGCTACTGCACGAGGATATGGAGCCATCTCGATAATGAAGAAACTGATATCCACACATTGGGAGCAGATTGCAGCTGGTGTGAGTGTTCTTGGGCCCGCTCTACAATTCTTAAGAGATGTTTGGGAATTGAATGGTAAGATGCTCACCCAGAGTGGCAGAATCCCACAACTTTATTTCCAAGTTATGCATCGCCATTGACAAGGCCTTATTAAAAGCAGGGATTCCCAATCGACGGGTCACCTCCATCAAAGCTAATGAGATTATCAACTATCACAAGGTTGTGAAAAAATGTAAAGAGTGTTAGACAGTGTTGACTAAGTGGGTTGTCAAGATTAAGAAGGACTTCGGCGTCTTGGTTACTTACAGGCCGCCTCTTCTTTCACCAGATGAAGATGTGTTGACAGTTGAGCACGTCACAGATGCAATCCGACACAAGAACTCCCGGGTTCAAGTGCAATGCCCATGGCTGATGATGTTGAGTGTGATATTTATCCTCATTCTCAACTCTATTGTCACCTGGGAGCAGTTTCTTCTAGATGGGAATTTGTCTCTTTTAAAGAGGTTTTCAATCTAGAGCAGCATACAGGCATATCCGAACTCTCATCCTACCAACTGATGCAGATTGGGAGGCGCATCATTTTGTTTTTTTCAAACTCCAAGAACAACCAAAGGCCTAGGTTCGTGCCTCCGCAAGTGAAGACCCCTTGTGAGTCACCAGAATTGTGAAGCATTTTTTCCTTAGTTGTTTTGATTTTTGCCTTGTACAATGTTTTCAATTTTGGGAGTGTTCGCACTCAAGTAGAGTTATCGGAAAGGTGCACAATGTGCCACATGGTGGCTGTGCAACTTTGATCTTTCTTCTTCCTTTCGGGAGAGAGTTTGAGACACGTGTCAGGTTGTCATAGATTTTCTAAGGATCCATATTCATGAGCTTGAAAGTTTCTGCCTTTTTGACATGTCACCTCTTCATTGTAGGCAGATTGCGCTTCCTATGAAGCGATATCTTTTGGGAGTTTGTTGGAGTTTGCTGGCCTTTTTCCTTTCTTGGTTTTCAGGACGGATGCTTTGAGTTGGTGCCTTTGGGTGATGTGATTGGTCAACTAGACCTTTTTTCTAGGCTGTTTTTCTAGGATTTGATCATTTATAGGCCTCTATCTTTGCTAAATAGTTGAAAAGAATTAATGCGACAACTGAGAATTAATGAGCAAATATTGTTGTGACGGGTGTGTGCAAGAAGTTGAGTCCACTTTTTGGCCAAAAAGTGGAAGTGTTTTCCCTCATTTTCAGAATTTGTCAAAATTGACCTAAAAATTTGAAGCAGTTAAAGACTGAATCTTTAAAAAAATCAATAATATGAAATGTAGTACTCGGAGTCTAGTTTCCAAATATGTAATTTATTTTAATACCTAGATGACAAAAATTGATTTTCAATGGGCATGTCTAAAAACCATTGTTTAAAAGTCACTTTTTTTACCATACCATGCATGTGTACGTCATCCATATTTTGACCTAAATAATTGTATTTTTCTAAATCCTTTTAGGAAATGATCTCTAACACATTGAAGAATGTTCATGATATTTTTTGTAATTTTTTTTGAATATTTTATTTTGTTAATTTTTTATTGGCCGTAATTGTTGTTTTGAAAATCCCACATGTACGCCACTCATAAGAAGATCTAAATTTATCATTTAAAAAAAATAAAAATTAAAAGAATTATCTGAATATTATTCACATACAATTTATTTTCCAAAAAATAATCTTAATAAAAAGTTATTAAAATAATAAAAAACCTGATATTTCAAATTTATGGACCAATTTCATCAAAATTTATTTGAAAAATAGAAGAAATAATCCAACTGAAAAAAATTACATATTTAGAATCTACATAGTCTCATCTAAAATGGGTTTTAATTTCATAGAATAATTCTAAAAAAAATCCCGTCAACCATATTGACATAGTCAATTTTTTCTCTCGATATTGTCGGGTATGTGCATGATCATGATGGGCTAAAAAGTGGCAATATGATGGGTATGTGGCTGACAATTTTTTTTACCCAAAATTGATGAAATGAAAAAGGTTTTTAAAGGAGATTCTCAGCTTTTCACCAATATAAATTACACTTTGAATTTAATAAATAATTATTATTAACTTTCTATTTGAATTATGACTAAAGTCCTGATTGATAGCTAATTGAAAAACATCCATAGCTTTCAAATGGTATCACATTTTTGAATCTGAAATATGTGTCACATTCTATACTTTGCATACTATAAGATTAAAATAAATGAATTTCATGAAGTTTTGACCAAGTTAAGGTGGTTAGATATATGAGTTTTTATATTTTTTAAAAGTTGTAATAAAAAATTCATAATTAATTATTTACTTGGAAAAAATTTATTAAAAATATGCATCATATTGGGACACGAGTCTTCTACTTATATCTAAAATCTTATAAAAAAATATTATCATTTTATTGTGGTTAGGGTGGTTAGACATACACCTACTTCTTATTTTTCCCTTGAAATTTAAGTGCTATTGCATTGAAATTTTAAATTTTCACCAAATACATTTAAAAAAAAAAAAACGTAGTAGTTTAGAAACTACATTGAATTTGCTACAAATTCTATTCTTACATATTTTTGAAATAATATAGATAACTTATTCAAATTTTTACATCAAGTTGCCTAACTCTGATTTTTCTTAATTTTCATCGCCACTTAAGGGCTTGTTTTTTCCATGATGATCCTGCACATACCTTGTCATGACCTTGTACTTGTAGGTCCAAGACTAAGGGTTGGGGCACCATGCCTTTTCTAAACCTAAATACAAATTAGAAACATGCATTGTGATTTTCAAATCTTTTGGAATGAGTACCCACTTTAAAATGGGTACCTATTCTAAAAAATGAATGGGTACCTATTTTAAAGCTGAAAAATGATGCTTCCACTACTCAACTTCTTGCACTTACCCTAACCTAACCAATGATCTACGATCGGATCATGTGCTATCAATTGTCAACACCTGACAGTATTGAATTTTGTGTTGAGGCAGCGTTTTCATTTTTCTGCAGCTATATAAGAGAGGTGACGACACAATGAGAGGTTGGATTCCAAGTTTCAGTTTCCTTGGCTAAGGAGAAGTTTATTTAGTTTTCTTAGGATATAGAACTATTTTTCAGGAGCATAATTATAGAACTACTTATCTCTGGCATGTTATATCTTTTATGGTTTAAACTATTGTCGGATTAGCATCTGACCTTTGTTTTAAAGTTCATTTGATATTTAAAGTACGAACTATTGAGGATAAATTGTTGAGACTGTGCATGTATGACCTTTTTCAAGCTCTCTTTCTTTCTATTATCATTCTAAATGAAACACTGTGTCTTGCAAGTTGAATTTAAATAGTTTAAGTAGCTAATTTCCATGCTGTATGCTCGTATGGTAGAATAGTAACTTATGAAAACTGGATTATGTCATTTGACTTCTCTATTTTTCTGAAGGGTTGCTATTTTATTATATTATACTATATCAGGAGGAAGAGTTCATATAATTTCTGAATGTTTTTCTGTTACCCCTTAGAAATCTTTATGTTTGATCGGACCTTAATGAACACTGCCTACAGAAAGATTTGAAAGTCTGCACTGTGTTTGTTGTTAGCCTTTGTTGTTCATTCTCTTTCCAACAATGAAGGGTTGTGGCGTTCTGTGTCTAAATTATATCAATCTTTCTACCCTTTTCTCCAAACCCCCAAAGAAGAGCCGACTTTCTATAAAAATCCCAGAGGTATTCAATGAGGCATAAGTTGGTCCCCCACTCACTGAATTTCCCATAAGACTGTCAGAGAGGTGTAAGCTTTGATGATCAACAAAAATTAAACCTTGACTTAAGAGAGAAAAAAAGTTTAAGATCACACAGTAATAGACAAACACAAAAAGTTAAAAAATGTATCAAAACCCAACAATATTGCAAGGAATTATAAAATAAAAAACATTGAACTCAATATATTGTAGAAAGAGTGAAACTCCATCTACCAAGAGGATTATTATTGTTCCTCCAAAAGGCCCCAAGAACATTGATTAGACTTGAGATTTTAAATTGACAACTAACCTTAAAACTTACGCATCATATAATTTTCTTACAATTCTTTGTTCAACATTCATAATTAAAAAATGAAATATTAAAATTTTAAATATACATTCAATATAATCTTTGAAAATTTATTTATTTATTTAAAATCAATCTTTCTTTTTAATTTATGAATAAGTCATATCTAGAACTTTTTATTAAATTAAAAAGGATAATAGTACATAATTCACAAAACGAGGGACCTCTTACTAGTTGGGAGTCTATTGATGACTTTGCTCCTATAAATGTTTACTTTGCCTCTAGATATGTCTCGAGAAAGATAATGATCCTCCCTCTCATTAAATTGTTTTAGTTGTTCAACATTTGTTGATTTAATGCCCAATATTTTTAACAATATTGGACTTGTGACATTAAAGTTGTTAGTATTGATGATGACTACCCATAATTGAATGAAATATATTCCTTAGATCTAAAAAGCAACAAATCAATTGATGTCACATCGCACCAATAAATCATGACTTAGTGCACAACTATCGGCCTCACTTTTTTTGGACCTTTTCTGACACCTTGACAAAAAACATGCTGATGTGGCATCATATTTGATGATGTAGCCCTGAAACCTTAGTTATATTGCAGGGGACTTGCCAAGTAAGCTGCTGTGAAAAATTTAGGTTGATTTGAAATTTCCACATAGAATTTTGAGAAATAGAAAGTTAAGATGCTCAACTATCCGGACCTCTTCCCTAAAAATCTTATGACCATCAAATATAAACAACCAAAGCAAACGCATACAAGTGAAATAATATATGATTATGTTTTGCAGGCTACAGTCCTCAAATAATGGATATGCATGGTACTTTTGATGTGGTTGATTTGTCGCTTGACACCTGGGAAACAAATCTAGTGTGTTCTCAACAAGTGGGTTGTTAAAAACATGTAGCATCCACTCTTCTCTTAACAATCAGGAAACAAAATCTGGCATGATCTCAACGGTATTCTAACTTTGAACTACTACTCTGAGTGGAAGCACAAAAACCTACCCGGGATGGCAGATCGGGGGCGGAATAAGGAACAAATCAGTGATGAAAAGAAGACTAAAACTGAGAGCAAGAAAAGGATAGAGATAAACAGGGCTCCTGTGTTAACTTTGTGGGTGGCGGTGGTGGCAGAAAGGGAGGGCTATTCTTTCCAAGAAGGCCTCTCCTTTGGCAAGCTCATAGCGGGGATATTCGCCCACTCCAAAGGACGGAGGCTGGGTATTTATGAAGAAGATGAAAAGGATAAGGAACAAAAGAAGCGCAAGAGAAAACAGGCCGATAAAATTTGTGTATTTGGTATGAAGATTGCAGCAGATACCGCCAAGGAAGGTTCTCGCCTTGCTCTGCAAAATAATAAGCCAATATCTCCTGCTTCTGTGGAGTCATACCTGCGCAGAGCTTTTGGGCCTCACTATCAACAAGCAAAAGGTATGGATTATAATAGACTTAATCTTTTTCTCTTTTCATTGGTAATTTAAAATAATGGATTTCCCTCACTCGCGCTCTCCAACCTGAACTGGATAAAGAATAAGGGATTCCCCTCATCGCGGCCTTGAACCTGAACTGTATTAAAAATCAATCTGCTTGTGAATTAAAATAATGGATACCCTTCGGCATGGCCTAGAATCTCAAAGGGTAAAGAATAAGTTTGCAAGTGAATTAAAATAATGGGTTCCCTTCATCCCCTCCCAGAACAGTATGTTTGTGAATTAATATAATGGATTCTCCTCACCGTGTCCGAGATTCTGAACTGATAAAGAATCAATTTACTTGTGAATCAAAATAATGGATTACCCTTGTCGTGGCATAGAATTTTAAAGGTAAGGTATGTCTGGCGACCTGAATCAGGTCTATAGGTGGCTTATAACATATAGAAGCATCTCATACTCCTAGAATGCAGGAGTATGCAGGACTCTACTTCAAATAGAAGGCATATCCTATCTTATCCTGCAGATTCAAACTTGCGACCTTATTTTCATTTTACACAATTAAACCAACTCATGCATACCCAACTAAAAATGATAAAAGTCAATTTACTGATGAATTAGAACAATGGATTTAATGTAGGCGTTGTAGGCTAATTTGCAAGGATCACACCATCAACCAAGGTACAAATCCTTTGCGTCATGGCCTGGTGAGGGTTAGGTTTTAATTTAGGTGATTTTGTAGGAATGGATCTGAGTGAAGGTAGAGGGCTTCAGCCAACAAATTCACCTCCGACAATTCATCATCAAATTCATCTCATAGAAAATTCACCGCCACTAATATGATATGGATTGCTGGTGGTGAATTTTCCACGAGATGAATTTGTCATCGCCATGAATTATTAGTGAGGAGGTGAATTTGTTGATGGTGAATTGTTGGCGGTGAATTTTCCTAAAGCCAAAGTAGAGATGCTCAAATCGGTGTAACCCAGTTGTATACTTTAAAAATAAATAAAAATCATGTATTTCCCTCGACCTGCCATAGAACCTGAACAGATTAAAAAATCAGTTTACTTGTGAATTAAAACAATAGAATTCCCTTGCACCCTCAGTGAACGGGTAAATGAATCAGTCTGATTGCAAAGCCCAAACAGTCTGCTTGTGAATTATACAAGGCTAAACCAATAAAGAAACAGTCTTACCCAAAATAAAAACTTTTGTTTTTTTGTTTTTCCTCCGAATGTTTCTCCATGAGATGATTCATAAATTTATGTTCATTGCCTGGATTCATTTATTTTTTGTTTATTAATTTATTATTATGATGGGTCAGCGGCCTTTTTGGTTTTTCTGTTACATGGAATTTGTATATTGTATGCAGAGGCATTGCAGAGCCTTGCCAGGGCATACCCTCCGGAGCAAATAGGTTCAGAAGCATATTCATTGTATGAGAAAATAAGGCCCCATGTTGAAGGAGGCAGAAGGGGATGGGGTGCTAAGGGTTATCTTGATCTCAACCTTGTTGAACAGCTGCAAAGCCAAGCAGAAAATGCTTTAACTACATAGATTCCATTTCTTTGTAAATGTGCTCTGTAACCTTCCACAGATTTTGTAAATATATTGGTAGATTAACAATGAGTAGTTGTAATGTATATCATAGTAGATATTGTCTGGCTACTCTCTCCCCTAAAAGAAAAATGTGACAGTAAGGGGTAATTGCACTGTACAAACAAGGGCCTGTGGTAGCTTGTACCTTCATTTTCACAAACAATTGTGGTCTCTTTACATTCTGCAAAGTAGTTTGTAAAAATTATCAGGGGGAAGAATTCACTAGTTTAATCTGTTCCAATATTTGTGAGTTTATTTGCTATATTATGATCTCTTAGTAGAACATATTGTTGTTATTGTTTAAATATAAAAAAATCAATAAAAAACTTAAAATGTCATTCGCTGCCATCTAATTAGTTGAGCTTAACATATGTCATTAATATGTCAAAAGCCTTGTGTTTAAATAGCAAGGCCATAAGGTTTTCAAGGTTTAAATAGCAATGCCATAAGGTTTTCAACATGCAGATTAAGTTCATATCCCCCAAGTGACATCTCAGCATCATATGTGGCTGTTCCTAACTGTATTCCCATAATTGTATACAGTTTCTCCATTGTTGAGTGGTATCCTCACAAGTTGTACATGATGTTCCCACCATGTTGAACAATATCCCCACAAAGTTTGATTGTGATCGATTGGATTCCAAATCTAGATCTACATACTAATTTAAATTTAAATTTAAATTTAAAAAAAAGAGATATGTCATTAATATATAAAAATTTGTACAATTACTCATCATTTTATAGTAGAAATAGTAGTTAAAATTTAACTCTATAAAATAATCTAATTCATTGTATATAAAGATTATATATTAAAATATTATGTATTTGTTATCACATTATAAAACTCTTTTATCTTAACACATAAAATAAGTCTGTTAACACCATATACTAAATAAAAAATATATTATTGTATAAATTTTAAACTTAAATTAAATAGAAATTCACTTTAATGAACAATACATGTTCTCAACTTTGACATATTTAAAAATCTAAATTTCTATCAAGTGATTCAATACTAATATACTTTAATGAACAATACATGTTCTCAACTTTGACATATTTACAAATCTAAATTTCTATTAAGTGATTCAATACTAATAGCTCAATTTTATTTTAAGATGGACTCTTTTAATCCACACCAACTTTATATAACTAATATAATTCATGTCCATGGATCTAACAAGTTCGAAATTTAAGAGGAAAAAATTATAAATTGAAATAAATATTTAATCAATTATTTTTATTCAATGTGATAAATCTACCTAATATCTTTTTATTGCATAAATCGTGCAACTTATCAATTGTTTTGTTACATCTATCTTCAAATCAATGAATCTTCTTGCTTCTTGACCTTAGTCTAAAAACACACTATTTTCCTTAACTTTATTCCTTTCCTATTTAGACCCACCTTTGATCTTAGGCCTTCTCTAAATGTCTAATGCATGTTACAAGCCCTCATCCATAGATTTTTTCCCATCTTTTTAGTAAGCAAAGTAGTGACAAAGAAATCTATTTTATTCAATGTGATAAATCTACTTAATTTTTTTTTTTTTGTTTTTGTTTTGCATAAATAGTGCAACTTATCAAAACTTCTTGCTTCTTGACCTTGGTCTATATTTTCCTTATCTTTATTCCTTTCCTATTTAGACCCACCTTTGATCTTAGGCCTTCCCTAAACGTCTAATGCATGTTTCAAGCCCTCATCCATGGATTTTTTCCCATCCTTTTAGTAAGCAAAGTAGTGACAAAGAAATCTATTTTATTCAATGTGATAAATCTTTTTTTTTTTTTTTCATAAATGGTGCAACTTATCAATTGTTTTGTTTTTGATAATATAAGCAACATTTACAGGGTGTTGTGCCCTTTACACGAGGAGCCTAGAGGGCCAAAAAGTATCACCCAAAAAGTAGCAAAAAAGATTATAGAAACAACAAACTATATACGCAGACATAGCCAAGTAACAACAATGAATCTTCAAATCAAATCAATGAATCTTCTTGTTACATCTATCTTCAAATCAATGAATCTTCTTGTTTCTTGACCTTAGTCTAAAAACACACTATTTTCCTTATCTTTATTCCTTCCCTATTTAGACCCACCTTTGATCTTAGGCCTTCCCTAAACGTCTAATGCATGTTTCAAGCCCTCATCCATGGATTTTTTCTCATCTTTTTAGTAAGCACAGTAGTGACAAAGAAATCTATTTTTGAATCTAAAATAGAACCACTTAAAGGAAAAATAAGTTTTCCCAAGATTTGTGCAAAAATCAAAGTGGTAAAATACACTTATCATTGTTTATTTTAACATCAATGAAACCTAACTCAAAATTAAAATTAAAAAAATAGAATACTCAACAACAAAGCATATTTATTTAATCTTTAAATAGTAAATCTTTCTTTTCACATACAAATTAAATACACTTAATTTGACTCTTCCACAAGATGTGTGTCATAGACTCCTCTAAGACTTTCTAGAGAATGGAAAAGATTCCCCATTCCTTCTTGTCCAACTTTCTAAAATCTTCATCAAACATAGTTACATTTTTTTCTTCCTTTACAACAACTCTCCACTAATCCTTCCTTTCAAGAGATTCACTATTTTCAACTTCATGTCTCATACCCAAAGCCATTGAATTTTGATGTGCTAGCCAATGGATTCAACCACGAGAAAATCTATAAAACTCATTAAATAAAATACTCCCACTAAAACAAAAAACCTCAATACACTTCAAAAAATGAATCCTTCTATAATCATAACTATAACCTCTTATACCAAATATTGAGAAATTGTTGAACAAACATAGTGAAAGTTTATGAATTAAGTATACAAATTTGATTAAATGAACTTGTGATTAATTATTAAATATGAAATAAAACTTGGAGAAGTATGTAATGAATTTAATATCAATGAAAAACCAACAAACACATAACATTAGATGTACATGGAAAAATAATTTTGGGAAAAAACCCCACCACCAAAGAGAGCACAAGTCTATGTTATTTACAATAATAATGGTACATCAATACATCAACTCCAACTCTTTAGTCTAACAATATTTAAATAGCATAACAATACTCAAATTGTAAAATATCATAAAATAACTATCCAAGGCCTCCAATTTATAGAGCAATGAAGTAGGAAAACCATATGGATTCCCTAAAACCAAGTATCATAAAACCAAAGGAATGGAAAAAAATCTAACCCCTCAAGACCGAAGTCATCAATTGTTAAGAAAAAAAGAAATCAGTAATTGCAAGATCTTTGACCAATTGCTCCCTAGTGCACACTCCCAAAATTAGAACTCCATTTTCACGCCACTACATTAACTCTCACTAAATTAATTACCGAAAATTGACAAATGAATTCAAATTTATGAATATTAAAATGTCAACAATGAAATATTTAAATTGGGGCCAAAATAGGCTAGACAGGGGCGCTAGCACTCAAATCCAAACCTATTTTGGGTCTTTAAGTGTTGTTAAATAAATATTAATTTATAATTCCCAATTTAATTGATTTTTTAAAGATCATAAAATGAGCAATTGAAGAGCACAAATGGGTCTAGACGTGCATAGATGGAGCTAAACCTAATGTGAAATTTTCAAGGGTAACAATTTACAATGCTACAACTACCAATCATATCATGCCTAATAAGGCTCTACAACAACATATCATCCAAGAGTGTCTCTCTTCAAGGTAATGATCATTGTACTCAACACTAGCAAATTATCTCCAAATTCTAGCTTATGCTCCCATTGCATAATCAATGTAGACTCTAGGAACTCTGTATGATACCATAATTTGCATCCTCACATACAAATATCATCTATCTCTAACTAGAATATTTTCTCAAAATGAACCATATAATGCCAAAACTCCAACTAATAATCAAAATTTCACCTTGATACGATAACAATTATCCTCAATAGTAGAAGACCATTTTCTAAACCAATAAATACATATCACTACTAAGTATCACATTGATAAATTTTTAGAGATACCCATGGTATTGTGGTATCCCTATGACAGACTTTAAAAAACAACCATGCCATGCCAAAAGCTTCACCCATGCATAGGATCTTAATATGGCATGACCATCACAATTTTCAACCTAGAATATAATTTATCACAAAAAAATATGTACCTAAATAAAAGCTAGAATTTGACCATGATCATATCTAAAGAATCTCATGACAATATATTTAATTTATTAAAACATAAAATACATCTATTCCTTCTACTTGTGAGACCTACAATATACCTTGAAACAATCCATCTCCCTACCTGTCTACTACTCAACATTACCTTGCATCATTATCTACAAGGTCCAAAGAACTATAATATACAATTCCATGCCATCAAAACCATCTAAAATAAATAATCAATATTCTCAAATGAATAGAAATTCATATCAACCTCTTTCATTTAAGATCTTCATGCTTCACACACATGACACCATAAAAAATCCATAGATCCACTCTCTAGTTCTTCATCCAACATGGAGGTAAGAAATATGGAACACACAACCACAAGATAAACAATGCAACATCCACACATGTGATAAAACCATAAATCGTTATCATTATAAAACCAAATTAGTTCATAAAACTCACAAATCTCCAAGCAGTACAACTTAGATCCACCAAAATGTGAAAAACCCCAAAATATACAGTTAACCTTCCATGCTAACAACAAAACTGAGGAACTAGGTAGATCCTTCCCATGGCATGAACATAATTTCCAAAACATCCTTAGATTCAAAATGTCAAAAATATGAAAACCTAGCACAAGCACAAGTAAAGAACTAGAGACTAATAAAAAATCCTTAAATGACCATGCTCAAAGCCTTGAATGCAAATCTGAGACTATCTTCATCTAGATAACCTTTGGAAATTACAATCTTAAAAAATAAATCATTTGTAAATCTATAAGCCATAGATTTTTATTAAATAAAGAATCTACCAAAGCCATACATATCAAAGAATTCCATTAAAATATGAATTTAGTAACACATTCAAATCACCTACAAATCCTAGGACTAATGATTCACTATCTAAGTGATGAATATAATATATTTATAACCAACATATCCAGACACCATGAATATGCGACATGCAAGTGCATAAATTCAAATGGACCAATGGTTTTCCAAGAGCTCTAAGTCATAGAAAAACCAACTTGAAAATTTCCACCTAATATGTTCATCTAGGAGCTCTAGGCCAAATTTATTACATGAAAAATTGATCAAGTACATACAAGTAGAAGAACTAGGTTGTTTGTAAGCTTCCAATTCATCATATATCCAAATCTATTACCTTTGTGTGACCAAGTATCTAGGAGGTTGTTTGAGAACTTCAAAGTCACCAAATGACCAAGTCCACAATCTTTATGTAACCAATAAATTATCTAGAATACCCACATGAGCTCCACATGACACCTCCAATAATGTAGGATGAACTCGAAGGAAATTAACAACATGATCTCCATCCTATCATGAGCATGCAAATCCTCCATCCTTAATCATATAGCTCAAACTATGTTCTATTAATATTATTCACCTCCATCTAGGAAGTGGTCACCATAATCATCTCTAAGACAAGATGAACTACAAACAATTTCCACTTGAACAAGGATTAATATTCTAGACACTTAAATTTCTCCTAATTCCTAAGTTAATCTCCTATGTCCTAAATCCCATTTCCACATGATTTAATTAATTAAATTAATTAAATCTATCCATAACTACCTAACCCTCTCCCAAAATTAATTCTTTAAATTAATAATTTTTAATTATCCTCCGCCCTCCATCTCCTAACCTCCCAACTAACCTGATCTTAATCGTCCATTCATCTTTCAATCTCTACCTTTGATCTCTGGTTTTTAAAAACCTAAAAAATATCCTAACCATTAGCCATATTTATCATCCAATTCCAAGCTCATACCATTATGTTGACAACGTGAGCACATTTCAATCTTTGTGAGAAAATCCTCTTATATGAGTTCAACAAGAATTAAATACAAGTAACATTGTTTGATTTTATTCATTAGTATTTTTTATTTTCTTGCTCAATCAGAGGTCTTGTTGAATATAGGTTAAGGTTTTAATTCATAATTTGAATTTTTTTTTTTTAATTTGTATTCAATGTGGACAAATACCATGATGCAAGGAAGGTTTCCCCTCCTTTATCCCTAAAATAGGTGTTATACCAAATAAAAGGAAATCTACACTACTAGAAACAAAATCATAAAAAAATATTGATACTAAATAAATATTACATGTATGGAAATACATATACTTTCCTACATTAACCATAGTATAAAATTATTCCATGGTAATCCTATCAGAAAAGATATCGCAGTGTTCTCTATAAATTTCAATAGCATTATAACATAAAACAGACATAAAAAGAATGAAATATAGAACAACCATCCAAGAGAGAGATACTAATATACTTAGGGAAAAAACTTTTAAAAAAAAATCTAGCCTCCAAAGCACAAAAACTAATATATTTCAAGTAGTAAAAATAGTCACAATACAATATCAAACGAGTAGCCTTAACATAGAGATCAACACTCAACCAAGATGAAACCATGTGAGATGTGAAATTCTACAAGAGTGAACAACCATTATTTATATCCACATGGGAGAAATCTATGAATAAATGAGATCCAATTTATTGATTCCATATTCTTGAATATCTCCTCAACAAGCAACCCAAGCCAACCTCTAGACTACTCAATATGAGAAAGTATAAGATGATTAAGTGATCAATGAATCCATCCCAAGCCTCCTAATTATAAGAAACATAACAACAAGAAAGAGGAAACTCACTAGAAGCTTCCTAGCTGCTTTTGCAACCATTATTTAATGCCCCAAGAAAAACTAGTTATTTAATGCACCCACTCAAATAATTAGTACTCAATTATATCGACGGTGTCCTCTTCACTCAATAAAAATAGTTTGACTTGCTACATGTGCCCCAAGAATTAAATTATTTTATAATATTAAATAAAATTTTATAATTAACCAAAAACATTAAATATATTTCCCAATGAGTCCAATTGACCATTTGCTCACTAAACCATGAACCACCCAATGTGTCACCCACATTATTTATACATTTATGATGCCAAATGAAAATATTTTTAATGTGCAACATGTACAACTAGAAGAGGAAATTGATTTGGGATATGGAGAAAAAAACTTTAGAATCAAGGTTGTAGATTGACTTTCTAAGTTGATATTAAAAGCTATGTAATAAAGTAATGAACCAAAACTAGCTTTAGCTCGTGAGTAGGATAAGATGGAAGTAGTTGAGAAAAAAAGGGAATTTCAAAGAAGAAAAAATATAGAACATGGAGAATGAAGTGGAGAAATTTTTTGAGGTTAACATTTTTTTTTCATTTGAGAGGGAGCTATATCCTAGCAAACATGACTAAATGGCATATTTTGACAATTTCATGAAAGTGGAGTTTATGCAATGTATTGAATTATGTGATGATTTATTGATATTTTTTCTTATTACTATAAATTGTTTGCTTAATATTTATTGTATTTAGGTGATATTCTTAGGAAGAAAACACTAGATTTTATGAGAGATCATTCATTTTAGTATAACATCAATTTGAGAACACTTAATAACGAGTTTCTCTCGTAATCTAGCCTACTTACCTTGCTACCCTCTTTACAAAGTCTTCAAGAAGTGGTGTGTCTTATAAACTAGCATTCATGAAGGTAGTTCATAAGGTGAAACTCTTTCTAAAGGTTTTAAACAAATGAGGAATGAATGTTGGTTCATAATGCACAACACTTTTTTAAAGTTTTACAAATGGGAAATGAATGTTGGTTCACACAGCACAACACATGCTCAAGTTTATGTATATATAGTGAAAAGTTAAGTGGGCTTGAATTGTAAGAAAATTTTAAGGTTAACCATGATTTAGTTCAAGTATTATTTGGATAGGAAACCTCTCAAAAATTCTCAATGCTTTACTCTAATTAGAATCGCCTACATGCAATGAGTGCTAAGTGGATCATCCATGATCATGAGAGATAAATTATTGGAAAAGAATACTCATAAACATAAAGCAATTAAGCTTGACATGAATGCTAAGTGAACCATTCATAATCATACAAAATAAATAATTGGGAAACATTACTTATAAATATAAATCAATGAAATTTGACTAAAAGTATACAATTAAATTCTAAAAAATCATCACATAATATTTTTAACAATTTTAGACAATAAATAAAGATCAATTTGAAAAGGTGTAGGTATTAAAGGATGAGCTTGTGTATAAATTTAGCCATCAAACACAAGTGATGGTACAATCTTGGAAAACTACTTTTTTATTGAGGGTAAAAGGTAGGGTTTTTTAAAGGGCCCAATTTCTTTTATACAAAGTGAGAAAAAAAATTACCAATAAAGTTTAATTAGCGACAAGGAGCAACAACATGGGGAAAGTAGTAAAAAGATTGCAAATCATTAACAAACATCAACACCAGAATGCAAGGGGTTGAATGCAAGAAGCAAAGGGCCTACAACCAATAGACAACAAAAGAAAACCGATCTAACAAGGTGGTTTGAAACAAAAAAATATTCCAAAGAGCACTAAATAATCCCTTCCAATAGATCTTTAAATCA